>CAJNOQ010002096.1:0-26334 GCA_905250885.1 Didymodactylos carnosus | reverse complement strand
TTTGATAATAGGGTTTCTGGAAAACCTGACCGCTAGAAAACCAGATCCATGGTTTTTGGTCAGAAAATTTTACAAACAATATAGCCTGACAGAGCATACAATTCTGAATACAATAAGACGACTCCCGGCTGTCTGAAATGCTTTGTCACCGGAATGTTTTGATAATTTTAACGCCTGTTGCAGCCGTTTGTAAATCGATTGCAGCTGCGTGAAAAAGCAGCTGTATGCTGATATGAAAACGAAGTTCACTATATACCGTTCGATATATCTTGTGCTCAGGCGGAAAATAACCTCCAATTTTGCTGCACACACTTCGAAGTGTCTCCCATTTGACGTGACACTTCTTCACTTAAAATGACACTTACGAGGGAACCTTTCGAGATGTTCTCTTCCGAGTCCAGTGATATGTACATGGATCGATAGACCTCAGTGAGGTAGTAAGTACCCTAAATGATCGGAGCCCATGACTTTTGAAGACCTGGTTTTCTGGAAAAGCAGTTTTTCAGAAACTCTAAAGAATAAACAAAACCTCTTTTTAATGATTGGAGCCCGCAAATTTCTGATTAAAATACGATATATCCCAGCTCTACACGATCTTTGTTTGCAAAGTTATAGAATTTACAAAAAAAGCCCTAAATTGATTTCTTCTTATTTCTGACAATGGACATTTAGGACTTATCTTGTAAATTCCATAACTTTGCAAAGAATGGTCGTGTAGAGGTGGGGGATGTCTCATTTTAATGACCCTTCGAACCTGTATTAGGTAGAATAACTCATTTTTTACCTATTTTCGAATATAATTAAAAAATTCGTAACCCAGTCAAGATCAATCTAAATTATGTTAGAATATCAAGACGTACGCTATTTTACCTGCTCAAAACGATTTTTACTTCAGAAAGTAAAAACATTCTTGTACTTCGAAAGATTTCCAGAAAACCTTTTCAAAAGCCAAAGTACTTTCTGTTAATTTTTAAAGTTTTTATTGAACTGCATAGTATTGAGCAGATAAAATAGAGTACATCTATTCAGATTGATCTTGACTAGATTATGAATTTTTTAATTATACTCGAAAATAGACAAAATGAGTTATTCCATCTAGTATAGGTTGTTGGAGGTTTTCTGAAAAACAAATATTGCCACGAGATTCAGCATTGTTGATTACTTATATGTTTCCATTATTTTCGAAATTATCACACCTAAAGAAATGCCTGGAACTCTCAGCCAATCCAATACCACGCCAAAACCAGGAAAACTCAAGAGTTCGCTTAATTCGCATTTTGAAGAGGACACTTTGGACTATCTATCTATGGAAAAAAACTGATAGATTGATATCTCAGTTTCCAGAGATTCGATGTGCTTTTCCAAAGATCTTCTTCCGAATAGTTTCGGATCTTTTATCGTTTTGAAGTTATTCGAAAAACAACCGAGTGCATTTTTAAATTGTATTTTGGTGCCCATAGTAGATGTATTTGACTGTTGGTTTTTATCCAAAGTCTAATTCTTCTTACAGCAAGGTTCAAAGTTTGGATCGCGATTTTCGGCAGAGAAGAGAAAAACAGTCGGAAAAGCCTAAAATATAAACTAATACTACTACGTTCGCTCTAAAATCGACTCACACTCTTAGAGTGTCACTTCGGTGATGAATGCACACAATTGAAGTGAGATTTTTCTCCCTTGCTTGAGCTACTCTACAAAACTGTATACTTAGCTTCTTGTTTCAAGGGCGGTTACGAAATCCGCCAGAGTCCTTTGTTCAATTAGAAACCTGCAACACGACCCGAATCCGACCCGATCCTAGGGTCGGGCCGGGTTCGGGTTGGATATTTGGCGACGCAATTTAAAATATAAATAATATGTTTAGCTTTGTATTACTGATTGAAAGTTATCTCTACTGGAATTTCCAGTTGAAAGACTTGTTTCAGAACAACTGCATTCACTAAGTCGATTAATGATTGCTTTCTTTGCACATAAGAGAGTGCTTCCTGCACTGAAATCAATGGCAATACATCCCTTACTGCTTTTTTTCAATGTACTGTTTTAAACACCCGTACATAGAAGACTTTACTATAATGCTCTCTACTTGCTATCTTAGTATTAGGTGATACTGACTGACCAATGAGAAAAAGAATGTGGTCATCATCTCGGTTAAGATAATCTATTGACAAAGTGTACTGAGGAATTTTCAATAGATTAACCTTTTAGACAAAATGACCAATCAGACGTCGTTCAAAAATTTTTTTTTGAACTACGAGATCTTACAATATGCACCGAAAAACTTTTGTCTAACAACGCAAGTCTATATTCTTTCTCAAACATAGTTTTCTGGTGAGATTGTTTTCATCGGGTCGGATCGGGTGCGGGTCGGCATTTTGGCAGTCGGTCGGGTTCGGGTTAGGTGTTCTTAACCCGTGCAGGTCTCTATGTTCAGGTCTCTCGTTTTGCTTATGAAAATATAGGTTAAACTGTCCTCTTTCCACTGCCGAAAATCGCAAGTCCCTACATTTCACTGTCTTTGAGTTATTCAGAAAATAACTACCGTTCTTATATTTTCGGACGGTCAGTAGTGTTTTTTAAAAACCTTGCCACAGATTGTCGCTTAACGAACCACGATGGAGAAAAGTTTTTGCTGACAACTGCGTTTTAAGTTTTTTAATAATTTTAAATTCTTCAATTTGATTTTTCTCAAAATTTTTGCGTTACACTGAAAACAATTTTATACTCAGTATCCCAGTTGGCACCTAAGGAAGAGTTTTGTCAGCAAAACGTTTTCTCTATCGTGCTTCGCTAAGCCATAATCTGTAGCAAGGTTCTTAAAAAATATTTGTTTTCTGAAAAATCGACATTTTAAGAAAAAACAAAATTTTCGTTAATCGAACTTCATTCAAACTTGCAATAATTTCAGCATAGGCACTTCGATCTTATTGATCGATCGCAGCGAGTCGTAGCGTTAGGACACGCTTCTTCAATGAACAGTGAACTTTTTAGTAAAAAACCTCTTTAATTTCTGTAAACTTTTAAAAGTTAAAAAAAATGGAAAGAATGGGCCTGAGAGGTTCAGACGTATCACCATATATGTAAGTCGATATGGGCAACAAAACCGATGTAAAAAACCAGGTGAGGTCCGCCGCCGCATAACAGAGTTATGAATTTTTTAATTTTTCCGTGTTTTCGTAGGAAAAAGTAGAAAAACCGCTCTAACTTTTGAAGGATGAGTCATCGGCCGAAATCCTTTTAGGCTTTTTACTACCTTGATATACTCTATCGATCGAGGTATAAATTACTAGAAACAGACGGGATCACTTTTATAGGTTTCCTTGTAAGTGACTTAAGAGCAGAAATAATTATGACACATGGCAGGAAATGTTCAGCATATCAAAATTTGATGGTTTTTTTTTAGAGATACGTTCATCATGTTCTCAAAATATCTAGTTTAAACGTTAAAAGCTCCAAAAGTGCAAGAAAAATATGTTTTAGACTTCGAAAATTTTCCTCGCTTATTTGCATGGGAATGAATTATTATCCTGCTGATAAAAGACAAACGGCAAAAAAAGACCAAGAAAATGTGAGTCAGCTTTTTCTTCTTTATCTTCATCTTCACCATCATCATCTTTATCTTTCTCCTCTCATAGGCACTGTATATTCACTCCAAACGGAATGAATGTACCTTTTCCCTAAAGACTAAACAGTCACTGAACTGAATCCACAAAATCCCGCGACGCCCATGAAAGGATTGTCTGATGCAATGAAAAAGTCTTTTCTGCAGAATCACATTTCAAACCCCGCTTTGTTTCTCTAATCAAGAAGAAATTATACAACGATCGGTTAAAATATGGCTTGAATGTGTTGACCTCATGAATATAGTCAAACAAATATTCGTGTAATCTATTCCCCTCTGTGTACGCATAATTTCAAATGTATTCAGCTGACAAGTATTTACCTGACGTAGAAAAAAACCCTTTCAATCTTTTTATCTAACAAAAACTACTCAGACATTTTTTTGATCAAGAAACAAACTCACAAACGTGCTTCGATCAAAACAAACAATCAATAGTTTGTGTTTAACATGGCAGAGAAAAAGCATGCAGTTTTCATTTGTGAAAAATAAAGTTACAAATAAACAGTTCCTATTTATGTCACGAGAAGAAAAACGACACTATGAAAAAAATTCTCGAATAGAAAACGAATATCACTTAGTGGTGGTTCAATTTATTCCGGACAAAGAAAAACATCAAAAAAAGCTCATATGCACATCGGTTTCAAAGTATAAAGTTCGTCACTGATTTCTGAATATATCGAGAACGAAACGCGCTAGAAAGTTTGACTTTCCAGTATTTGGAAGTCAAGACTTTGATGCATCTTTTTATAAAACAATAAGTTTGAAAGTCTACCTGTGAATTAGAATTTAGAATAATCTTTCGAGAACTGATTTAACACTTATCATAGAAATATGTTGGAATCTTTTTATAAATAGATAGCTAGAAGTGCCCTCTTCGAAATGGGAGTCAAGTGAGACCTTCACTCTCCATCGTTTAAGCATGGCATCAGAGAAGACCTCGAGTTACCCGTATACGAAACTCGTGTATACGGGTAATTCAATGTCTGGACCGTCTGAAACAATAAGGATCTCTTTCTTCTCCTTTCTAGACAAATGTTAGCAAATGTCTGATAAATAATCATCACATGTACGAATCGAGTTCAATGTTTCTCGCTCATTTTTTATTCAAATTAAAACCAAATCTTGGTGTTAAATTCACCAGAATTCTATCTAGTCGGATATGTAAAATAGCTTAAGACTTCCACAGTGAAATCCTGCAGCGGATACGATCAACGCCAACACAATGTTCTCCCATCCGAACAAACATGCATATATATATATACCATTGACTTTAATCGTATCCTCCAAATACTGAAAAGTCAAACTTTCGAGCGCGTTTCGTTCTAGAGATATTCAGAAATCAGTGACGAACTTTATACTTAGAATATATTGAACCACCACTTACTGGAGCCCTGTTTGCCTTGTTGGTCCCATAGTTCGTGTTCCGTTGGCCTTCGTGTGTATTTCAATGTTGGTCACCGAATTCTTCATCTAATTTCCTGGAACATTCAGAAATGACAAGAAAATAGTAGATGGGAGAGAAAGGGAAAAACATCGAGACTTCTTGATTTCAAGAAATGTGTAACTGTCATACTTCCAACTCATGAGTCATATATCTAACGGAAAAATAAAGGATTTTAAAGAAAGAATCTTTTGTAGACAATACGAAACAAGTGAGAAAGTTATAGCCCATTTGTTCCTCATGCCACCATTGTTCTCTCGTGTCAGGAATACGACGTTCCGATCAGGCAAAAGGGTTTTTTTGATTTTTCGTTAGTCACAGATAAGAACTTATGAGGATAAATAAAAACTTACTTTAATTACTTTTCTATTCGATTAAGTTTTGTGGATCGTGGATGACTGCTGTTGCTTGTGTGTGCTGTTATCGGTGGTTGTCTTCGTCGTTAAACATAGGTGTCGAAATTTCGTTGTGTAAAATTTGACACATAAGTGATCGTGGCTGGTCGTTCACGTGGTGTTGATGTAGGAGTGTCGTGTGATGATGATTATGTTGACTGATTTATTGAACGACTATGATGTGGTGTGGACGACAAAGAAATGGTAGATCGACAACGTTGACCTATCGAAGAGGTTGTCGTTGACAATGAACTTCTTGATCGATCTTCTCGTCGTGACGACGTTGATATAGCCGGTACTGAAAAGGACTAAAGAAGAAGGTAAATAACAGAGCCATAGCAAATAAGTAATGTTACACTAGATTCACATTGTATGTCTTTGTTTCTTTCTTTTCTGTGCATTAGACAGGAAAGAGAAAAATAGAAAAGATCCCTCAGTTTGTCAGTGAACCACGCCTGATCACAAGACCAAATAGTGATTGTTGATGAATATAAGATCCAAAAAGATATTTGATTCTGATTTAGTTACTTTCATCACCATCTGTGAAAGACCATTATTTAGAGTAAAATCATAAAGACAGTTACCGTCCAACGTTGATTTGTCGGACACCATTAGGCAAAATGCCCATTAAAGTCACCTAAAAGCATGATGCCCTCTTGAGCCCAATGAGTGTTCCTTATTTTCTCTGAAACATTACTCCCATGTTCCGCAAACTGAGACATAGGCGACAGTTCGATAACAAACACCCAAAATAAAATTTTTGCAATGATGGTAGACTAATGTTAAAGTAGCACGTTTCAAATTCAATATCTTCTAAGTAGAACAAGCGTTTAACTTTGACATCTTTCCTGGTATATAACATGACGCTACCTCCCCTCGTCAATCCATCTTTACGATAAGATTCATAGCCTGATACTGTAAAAACATTGTTGAGGTATGAAGCGCTCAATCAAGTTTCTGTTACAGCAGTTATTATTGATTTAGTTGATGAAATATAAGCTTGTAAAAGATCAAACTTAGTCACATAATCGGTAACTTTTGCCGTCATACTGTTGCGATTAAAAAAGAGCATTCGTGCTAAGTCAGCCCGATTTTTTTATTTTGCAAACATTTTCAAACTGAGCATTGTCACACTGATAGCAACGATGAAGTCCGCGTGTAGCTCTCTGTACTCTCCTTTCCTCGGTCAAACGTAGTAACAACAACAAGTACTAAAACTGACTGTTCACATACTTGAATAAGAGTTTCTTCCTTATCATCTTCAGTCCTCATCTTCCTTTCCATCTATAGATGAATTAACATGACCAGTCGAGTTTAAACAAATACGTTTAATTCCATCATTGTACATGACCAGTTCGTTCCACATGTACACTTGTTTCTTTTCTACTTTTAATCGTGCATATTTAAATATAGTTAAATTCGTCAATGCTAAATCCTCACTTATCGATATGTTTCTGTCTAGCTGTTTCTTGTTAATGGGAATGAACTGACGGGTACGCCAATGAACAAAACGCACGACAGTAGCACGACATTTTCTGCCATTCTTATTACGACCAATACGATGACTAACACTAATGTGTTCGTCAGGTATAACAACATCGATCGATGCACATATCCCGATGACAGTTTGATCCGTATTTTTTTGAGGTTCTTTTTTAACACCATAAATACGTAGATTTGGGAGCTGATTATAAGCTGCTAAATCATCTAATAAAGCCTGAAGTTCATCGACTCGTTTTTCAAGGGCATTAATTTTTTTCGAATGGTTTGGTGGCTTCACGAACAAGTTTTGATACACCACTTAACATTGCGTCCGATTTCAATACTTGCTTGATAACCCATGTCATTAAAACCGCTAAAGTACCGGATGGTTACCGCCGATATACCACTTGGTATCATGTGAGGTATACCGCCAGCAAAACGCAAAAATACCACACGATACCGAGGTTAATCCCTGGTAAACCGTCGGTATATCGACGGTAATAGGCGGTGTTTCTTACTGAATTTGATAGCCTGCCCGACCACATCCGAGGTTCGATCCTCGCCCGCAAGTATTCTGTTTTTATTTTTTCTACATGATTTACCATTGCTACATATAAAAAAATTATAGAAGAAACAAATCTGTTCATGTTTAGTAATCAAATACAACCAAAAATCTATCGAAAACCAAAACTCCGCTGGATACCAAATAATTTCACATGCCATTCATTATTTTTACTGTTATTCGTCCAGTTAGTTATCGACTGTTTCTTCTGACGCCGCAAATCCTTCCATTGCTTCAGTGGCCTCAACCGGATCGTTTCGCTTTGGACTATAAAGAGATTGTAGATTCAAGACCACATCTTTTTAATCGTGGTGTACAGGATCGTTTTTCTCGTTTAGGGGTTGATGGTTGTTGACTATAAATTTTAATCAAATTACGTCTTTTTTGCAAGAAACATTCATGTAGACGTGGCGATTCAGCAGCTAATTGTTTTTTATTCAATTTGAAGCGAGATCTAACCGCTTCTAGAACAAACGAATATAAAAAAGAAGCAGTTAGTAAGAGTAAAAAATTGATGATTAAGTTAACAGAGGCTAGCATTGATTGTTAGTTCTTCGCTAAAGCTCAGCGATAGTGAAAGGAGAGAGAGCCTCAGTAGCAGTTACACTACGCTACAACTAACCTTTAATCAACTGATAACCAGAGTCTTCTACAACCTGAAAACTATCCAGCTTAACTATTTGATTGGCATCAATATAAACAATATCCATTATTAATGTGACGTATAAAATTAAATGATTTCGATCAGCTCCCGCTGTTAACAAATTTATTTGCTGTCCATTACGTTCAACGAACTAGAATAATTAGAAAAACAGTTAGATGTTTAAAAATACAGGGTCGGAAAAAATGTTTTTCCAGGGGGGTACCGCTCAAACTACAAATGATATCACAGAGTATTATATACCAAATTAATGCCCAGTAAAAATGAAATTTATGAGCATAATCGATAGCCCATACAACGGTTGCTGGCTATTGAATTATGAAAATCTCTTGACACCTATGGTTGAACGCGCTCGTGTTTTACGATTTTCATTCTTCCGGTACATATTTTGACAAAAATAATAGCAGATTCGTGATCTCCATCAAAAACTGCATCTATAGACATGTCATTTGTATATTTTTGACGAAAAACAAGTTTTCCAAAAAAAGACCCGGTTTTCAGAAAAACTAGTTTTTAAAAAACTCTAAAAAATAACCAAAGCCTTTCTTAATGAGACATGATTGTAGCCCGCAAATTTCTGATTAAAATGAGACGTCTCCCAGCTCTACATGGCCTTTCTTTGCAATTTTTTAGGCGATAATACTCATAAATTTCATTTTTATTGGGCATTAATTTGGCATATAATACTCTGTGATATCATTTGTAGTTTGAGCGGTACCCGGGTACAATATCGTTTACAAAACAATATCAAATTTTATTGTACCTTGAGCTTTTGAAAGCGATGATGTATTATTTCCATTGTGATTGGAAGACGGACAAATACTGGAAGATGATGTGGACGACACATCTTTTTCTTGTGCATTTGAACGACGTTCAAATGGTATATCACAAAGACTGGTAATTCTTGTCTCTCCTGTGAAAACAGAAAGCAGATAACCTAATGTAAATCTAAAAGACTCACGAAAGTCTGTTTACACTTTTCAACCTTCAGGAGCACATTGACCAGATTGTTGTTTCAGTGGAATTGATGCCACCTGATTTTGTTTTTTAACAGTTGCTGTTTCACGTGATTGTTGCGATAGAGCAATATCAAGATCTGATTCAACGTCGGTATTTTGTGCCTTATTAATTATCAGCGCTGTTTTTTCAACATCTGATTGTGTACCTTAAAAAAAGCTTACGGAGTGAACAAAAAGAAGCATAGGAATAAATTTATGCCTATGCTTAAATTTATTAAAAAGTGACTTATGTTAAACCCTTCACAAACAGGAAGTTTGATATACAGCTACCTATCGACTGCAAGTTTTTTAACTCAGTTAGTTGCCATATAAAATCAATCTTTCGGAGCATATCACACTTAGGTTAGATAACTACACAATATTACTCAATAAATACGTCTCAGGCCCGTAGTAGAAAGTACATGTATTGCCATCCGTAAGCGTAGACAAGGACGCTAAACCAGTGCGCAGTAGTACCGATCCTTTCGAATTCACCACCATTTTAGGCTTTTTACTATCTCGATATAGGCTATCGATTGATGTAAGTTTGAAAGAAATCGGGGTTGGACAGCTGGGAATATTCACTTGTCAGGTAGAACAAGACAAGAAGCTTTGCTATATGAAAGAATAACGAAGATAACATCGCGTAATTTCTAAAATAATATTATCTGATTGAATAGAATGAATTGTGGAACTGCTCTGCTCTCTCTCTTCGACTACACCAAGCGGCGACATGAACTGAAACTGACACTCTGAGCTTGTTTTTTTTAAACAATCTCTGGTTCTTCAGCCAGACACTTCAGAAATAAATCTAAATCTTGCTTTATTTACCTCAACAGACGTCAGTTTCTTTTTTTCTTTTCGACCTCTACTAGTGCATTCATATGGCTAATCACAAATAAACTAGATTCCTCTATCCCTGATACTTCATAGAGGTTGCCTACACTATTTTTTCTCGCTCTGAGCGATCGGTTTCTTCCAGACAACGCGGTGGTGAATAATACCGTCTAGTTCCCATGCGGTTTACCGTGAGGTGCTATAAAATACCGCGGTATTTTAGACTACCAGCGGTATTTCAGATTACCGCCGGTGACCGCGCGGTATTGCTAAAAAAAGCTGGACATGGGAATGTCCTCGATATGACTCGATTCTTCCATTGATTTAACCTTTGCTATCTTGAACTTTTGCGTGACATGGGTAAAGAATACAAATACGATCAACATAACTTTGTAGCAATAGGTGAAAGGAAGAGAAAAGAACTTTATTTATTTAAATAGTACGTCTTGTTGATATTATGAATAAAAATAAGAGAATGAATTACTAAAATAAATTGTACAGTTAATGCAGCTATGTGGAATGACAACAGTTTCTTTTATGTTGTGACAATATTTCAATCTGTGATGGTCATTATCAAGTCAATACAAATAACTTTAACAGAAAATAAAAAATAAAAATGGAGAAAAGAAAACACTAGCATATTGGCTATATCACTGTCTAGCAGAAATTGAGTAGAGAGTCTTGACAATAGTACGCATAATTCTTAATAACTCTGACCCACACCTACTGCACTCTTTGGTAGCCGCCCACTATCTACGCCTCCAAGATAGACATACAATGGAACCGATCCGTCTGTACCATTTAACACCGAATCAATAGCTCTTATAGCTACCCAAGCGTCAAAAAAAAATCTAGTATCGCCCAATTTATCTAGATGAATAGATTTTTACTCAGTTGCAACTACTGTGTAACGACAGTGGAAATCTAGTAATTGGGCGATTACTAGATTTTTTCTAGTTGCAACTATCGATTTATCGCCCGATAATCGATCGATTTAACTGTTGCTAGATGCACCTGCAGATGCATCTAGTTAGAAGTCCCTTTTCCAACTAGTAATCTAGATGACAACTAGTCGGATATCGCCCGATTACAGACGAAATGTATCTAGATTTTTCTTATAGGTGATATTTGCTTGGGTAATGACTCGTTCAATAAAAGTCTGTACTTGTGTTTTTCAAGCAAAAGGACTCGAAAGTCTTCGGATCTAAATTTATGTCCTGTGTCTTTGAAATGTCTTCTAATAGCAGATTTTGATTCATATTTAACCCTAACTTTACATCATGTGTCAATTGTATCAATTAAGGTATCAAAATACATATCTTTCACTTTTGAGGACATGGTTCGTGCTTTTGCTCTTGTCGTAACACTGTGTAGAGAAATGTTTTGTATTTTGGTAGTTACTGATCTAGATGACAATTTAACAACTTTGTTTTTCGTCTTTTTGGGTTTCATTACCACTTTCTCCTGATCTTTCAAATGTTCAGTAGACGATATGTTGATGGTACATTTGTGTTATTAGAAAATTCAATTCCACCACCGAACACCTGTAATATACTATCGTCGTTACATCTATCTGTCATATTTACTTTCGAACAAGAGAATTAAAATAAAATAGCATTTTTAGATGTGATGATTACACGGAGAAATGATAAATTTTTAACAACAGTTTATCGAAAACCGACGTTTACTGGATTGCTTACACCGTGGGATTCTTTAGTTTCGGTTATGAATAAGAGATATGCGATTAGCATAATGGTTTATCGAACCATTAGAATTTGTGGTGGCTATTAGGTTTTACATGAAGAATTAGATTTTATTGGAAAACTCGCAAAACAAGACCGATATCCACTTTATTTCATTGATAAAATTATATGCAATTATGCCATTTTCACAAATCTTATCTAAGTCTCGCTGGCTACGAGAGAAATGTGATGTACGCCCAGTGTGTCCGTATTGGAAATTGTGCATCCTTTCTGGAAACTATGTAGTTAGTCACAGATCCATTTTATGTAGAATCAGATCTGAATTCTAAATTGCACATACTAGATCATTTTATTTTAGTTCATTTTTCACATTTGTCTTTCAAAATGACACTGGTCGAGTGGGAGTTAGATGTTTTTTCATCGTTGGAGGACGTTGTTACAGCTCCATTGTCCTATTCTTTCACATTTTTTATCTTTAAAGAACGTCAGTGGCAAGGTGGTTAGCAGACATGGTATGCTAGCGCCATCATTCTGCCTAGCTCTAGTAATGCATATCACTTAAGGGAACATTTACCTATCATGTAATCAAAACACTGCGCCGCAATCTGAGCGGGAACTTTTCCCCCTCAGATTGTGGTGCAGCATTTTGATTACGCCTTATGTAGATGTTCCCGAAGCAGAAAAACTTTTTTTTGTAACACACTCGATGTTATTGCTTCAATATCGATATTGGCGCATGCCTAACCAGAATTGTAACGATGATGTTGGTGTTTGAATTTGAATTATTATTATTTCTTGGATTGATGATGGGATATTGTATTGTTATCGATGATGATGAGAAAGAACCGCTCGACAACATGAACACTGCCGTCGATTCTGGTAGATTTTCATCATCATCATTAAAATAATCGTAAGAAAGTCGGTTACTCATTATCTACAACTGCTGAAAACAAAATAAAATGCTTTCTAATATAAGCCTTTTAAGTGGAACAAGACTGAGTTTTAAGTAACGACTTTTCTTTAGTTTTTGTAGTGACAGTTTAGGTGCACATTTAAACTTGCCCACTTTCGACAGCCTGGTACATAAAAACACGCTTATACCCTGAAAGACGTTGTGTTTGGTGTCTACATCTTATTTATACAACTCACTTTTCTTGTTTCAGATCTTATTTATATGTCTAAATATACTGTTCTCTTATACTATTTTAATATATGATCGAACGATTAATAACCAATTGTTATCAAAATTAAACGATATGTTGTTTTAAACTCTTGTAAAATCATTTCAAAATGATCTTTAAATCAATAAAACTGCCGATTTTACCAACCTTTTACTAACAGAGACAGATAATACTTACACGAGTCAGTCTGTTGTCACCTACCCGATCGAATATACTACCTTTTCGGGCAATTCACCTTGCCAAAACCTTGCCCGAACGGGTATGATTGCCCGTGCGGGCCAGGAAGCGTGACAACGAACTGCCAGTTGCTTTTGATGGCGTTCGAACCAGCTTCAAAGGTCTTGCTCATCGTTCTTCTAAAGCTTCTACGGTAGGGCGTACAGGAATAGAACGCGCTTCAGTAATCTGTCCAGTATCCTCAAATACATGTGTAACACGTCAGGTACGATATCTGTGTGCCTGAACTTCGAAAACTGATGTTAGTAACCTTAGAACAAATGCTGTTTTCAAAAAAGGACATTTTCAACTGTAATTGGATGCTCAATAGAAAAAAGCTGAAGATATATATTGTATAACGTTTTGTAGACGAACACCAATTTCTTATAATTTGTTTTGGCATGCAGCGTCGATCTGGTCGTACAAACCATCAAAGTAGTTTTTATTTAAATTTGAGTAAAAACGGTAGGACGTTCGGTAATCGTCGCCTTCAGAAGATGCCTGTCTCTTCTCGTCGTTGTCATCAATACTCCAACTGACGTTTAATATCGATATCACATAAAGTGCAGCACACCATCGGTAAACATATGAATGGTCGACGACATGATTCTGACGAAGGTCATGGTTGGTTTTTTCTCACTACTGGTGAATATGAGTATCTGATACAAAAAGGTGTGAGTATATTTAACTTTTTCTTTTTCAAATATAAATGTTAACTGCTGATGTCCTGTAACTTCTAGATAAATGTCGGTTATAATAATTTTGATGAATTAGTGAATAATATGAACGTCATTTTTAATTATAAATTATTGTGAGTATTAGAAAGTCATGATATACATTTAGCAAATCTTCGAGAACCAACATTCAGAATAACGGACGTAGACATACAGTAACGAACTATACAGCCGAAAACCATAAATGATATATCTATATCCCTCCTCGCTGTGTAGGCATACACACAAGATATTGTATTTCTTTCGTTTTACTACTCTCACACAGTAAGAAATATTTCAATTTCTATGTTTCGTACTTTTTGCAACGGAAGTTTACTAGCGTACGTTTTCTCTATTATAGCAAGATTAATGTGCTACACGGCACAGGAAAAAAAAAGAAATATAAATAATGACAACCAAAAGTTTTTGAAAAAATTTTATTGGACTCGAAATAGACTTAGAACTCGCGACTGCGTTTCAAAGACTCGCAGTCTGTTAGCTCGCTTCATGATTTGAACTCGGTACCCACCCCGGACTCCCCCAGCCTTACCAGGTGGATATGAGGCAGAAAACCTAAAAAGCACTTTTCCCGACTCGAATAGAGCAAAATATACTTCGATATATGACTATTAAATGCCAAACATTTTTGGCCCAAATAATAAAGTTCGTCAGAAAAAGCTTGATCAAAGTTTAGCCTAAACACGTAGGGGTCTGAGATAAAAGATATTTTATTGGCTCCAGCAGACTTTAAAGGCAAAATTGACGCAGAATCTGAATCTGAAGGTGGGAAAACCTAGTGGAGCTGAATTTTGAGGAAAATTCACCAATTCAGATATAAGTATACAAAAGTAAAATACCCCAGTCTCACTCAAAACTCCAAACCGCTTCGACCTCTGAGGATATGGTCAGAGGAGTAGATTGAACAGTTAGAATACCATAACTCTAAAATAATATATTCTCTTACGATAGATTTCTAGAAAACCTCTAAAAATCCCAATAATACGCAAAAAGTTGTTTTTACTTTTCTCAACTGTATCGACGTGTAAATCAAGGGAAAGCAGTAATGCTAGTCTCAGCAAAACTGATACCACGCTTAAAACTACAGAAACTAAAACCTACTGAGCAAGATATCATACGTAGCTTACTTTGTAGGAAAGTCGACGATCTTTAAAGTAGTATATGCAAGGGGGAAACACCGTACTCCGCCACTTCACGGAGTGAACTTTCACTCCGGTTCACTCCGGAGTGGACGGAGTGACAAGTGGTATACTCTCTTCTCTCGCATTTGATATAAGCTATTTGTTTAAAAAAAAATAAAAAAATCAGCAATTTATACTATCTCTACCCACCGGAATAGAGACAAGCCCCATTATTATCGGCGATAGAGAAAACAAGAGCTATGCATATTGTGATAACAATAGAAAGATCTAGTAAAAGAAGAAAGAAGAAAACAAGATCGCAGATGGAGAAAATAATGTTCACACACGTTTAGTAATATACATATATGTTCGCACATGGTTGTATGAAGATACAAAGAGAGAATAAAAAAAAATGAAAAAATGTAACTAATAATCCAGGTCTGTTTTCAGACCAGATAGCGAGAGAGAGAGAGGAAAGACAAGGAAAAGAGAAAGATAAACATACTATTGTTCTACATAAAAACGTTTTCAAGTACAAATATACTATATAAGTGCATGATATATACATAAAAAATCATCTTTCGAAAGCGTCACATTTAATAGAAGGAGGTCAAGACTGAGGGTAAGAATGTTTGTTATCGTTGAGTTTTTTTTTATGAGAGTTTTTCTTTGAGCGCGATATAACACGCAATCCAAAAGGTAATGCTGAACAGTCTCTACCTCGCCACATTTGCATGAACTTGTCAAAACCAATGATTTTTTCCGTAAATCAGCTTTCAAAACAGAAAAGTTAAGCCGAAGTCTAGTGTATAACACGTCGATAGCTCTCGGGATATTATGAACACGAAAAGTAGGAAAAGAACATCGGTAGTGGGTAAGAAGCTGTTTTTGGAAAGTTTTTGAAGACATGATATTTATATGTTGTGGTAGTTTTGATCAAACCTGGGTAGTAAATGGGAAGAAAGATCTATCCGCTGTCACTGCATTTGTTGATCGCCTTTCTTCTCAGAAATAGTATGTACAGCACTAATGAATGCTAACAATCTAAGTTCTTGAAGGAAGTGATAATCATAGTAGTTGAACAATAGTGACTTCCATTATATTGATTTTAAAAAATACAAAACACATACATAAAAAGAGAAAAACAGTCAAACACATACGTTGTTTATTCTTTTCTACTTGTTGCTATGACTCTTGATAACCGATCAGATGGTAAACGATTGTTATTTTGTGTTAATAACCAACAAGCAGTGATTTTATGTATATATTTATCTGCATTATTGATTTTTATCGTAAAGTATGAGTTTTCGGCACCGCGTGGGACAGATTCGACTATTCTCATACCTGAGAATGTTGTATTTCTTACTTGCGCAAAATGATCCAGTGGTATTTTGTCATCATCTTCACCCTCAGAAATATTTTCACTTTCATTATCCTCACCATAATAATCATTGTCTTCGTTTCCACTACTACTGCTTGTGTCTAATTCATTGTCAACGTCATCATCAATCATTGTGTTATCAGTTACATTGCTTGATGATCGTACACTATTCGATATATATGTGGACAACCGTTTTAATGTATAAATTTTATTTTGCTTTAATAATTTACACATTTTTAAATTATCAATCAATACTTTTGCTGTTTCATACGCACTTAAAATAATTTTTTCTACATCATCTGTTGTTACATTGTCGATATTATTATAATTGCTATTATTTAAATTTCGATTGTCTTTCAAATATTTGTGATGAATGGGAAATAATAAACGATTTGCGTTATTGTTGGCTGTTTCGAGACATTTAATTTTATTTAATATGGATAACTTTTGGGCACGCTTAAGAAAATCCTTAACTGTAAAATTAACTATTGTTGAATATACTTCACTCAATGACCGTGTATTTCGAAAAATGGACTCACAAGGCTGAGAACTGAATAGTGTTTACTGTGTCTTTCGGTATTTTGTTTTCTAACACTAACATAGTTATGTATAATAACTTATGACCATTAATCTCAATAGAATATTGCGCTGCATTGGTGATAAAGTGTTTTTCTATTGTTCGTTTATTAGTGGTATTGCAGTAGACATATGTTTGAGAAGCTTCTCAATCGCTCCTTTTGAAGCGTGGAAAATTCTCTATCTTTCTACATATGAGCCTTGGTCAAAGTCTTTGCAATTGTAAGAAAATTTGAGAAACAAAGTGGATGACCTTCCTTGAACTGGTGAGAAATAATTTTTTCAAGAAGATCAGGAGCAATTTTTGAAAGCCAGAAGTGTCTGGAAAAATAGGAGGCATTTGCGATCATTTTCACTCAAAATCATGTTGGGCCATTTTTCAGCAGAAACCGATATCTGTCCTTTAAACGACATTCATTGTGTTAGCAATAGCTTCTTCGTCTGATCAAGACATATGCCAAATTTTCTCTAATGTTGATGATCGATGTTCAGTTCTTCGTTGTTGCCGATAATTTGTTTGTATTGAGTTTTGATTTCGGTTGTCGACGAAACTCGATGTTCTAACACATCCGTCTTTATCTGTGGAACCGTCTTGCAACATTCTTGCAGAGATTGTGAAAAAATGTTACCAGAGAAACAGAGATAAGTTTAAAAGAAATTGAGGAGTTGCTACAAATGAATCAACTCTCTCATGAAATTTAGCAAAGGTACGAAATTGAACAATACAACTCAGTCGATAATACAAGGGAAACTTTTCGATCATTACCGAGTAGAAGCATGGAAAATCTCACCAAGACTATACGACTTTATTTTGCACACGTCCTTTAGACGATCAGTCTATGCAGTCAGATACAAAGAGACTAAAACAGAAACGCATAGAATACACAAATGAGTAAATAGTTGACTAGTTTGACGCGTATAACTTACAAGTCACAGTATGAAACGATGAAATCCATATATAAAATAAAATTGCCTAAATAACTAGAAATTGTCGCTTAGAATCAAGTATCTCTGGAAAATTATTGCCCAGTGCAAATCTTAGCGGATCTCATACAACAATAACAGAACATCGTTAAGAGAATAAACAATAAACTTCGTGTTAGCACTTTCTTTTCTACTACCGTAGCAGAAAAAACAATTCAATAAAACCTTCAAAATTTTATATAAAAATACTCAGAAGAGTCTGCTAAGCCTAGGACGACTTTTTTCCTGTACTAAGAACACGACGTACATGTGGAATATCCTGTCCTCATAAATCCAGTTTCATAAACCACACATTTATGAAACTTTTTACGAGTTTCATAAAATTTAGGAAACTTGGATGTTGATTTTTTTAACCCACAAGTTTCATAAAAAGCTTAGCATGGTTCTTAGAGAAAAATTTTCTTAATTAATCAGCAGATGTCTTCGAGAGACCCATGGTTGTTAATTAAATGGGTTTAATTGATGAATTAAGGTAACTGCAGATGTCTCTAAGAGGGTTGTTACAGTAGTATATTAGTATAAGTCTCATAGTGATATATATTGAACAGTAGACAGAAAGAAAGAATAAAGACTACACGACACACTGTATCTCTCTCTGTTGATGATTCATAATCAGCTGGTGCCAAAATAGAACTGCAAATTATTCTATATGTCTCTCAGTAAGTTATTCAAAGAATTCTAAAATGAAAATAGAAGTCAATATCTGTCACTGAGCTTCTTAATATCAACAGAATATGTCCCTGAGCAACGTATAGGTCTCTGAGAGGGTGATTTTTAGTCCTTTTAAAATAAAACAGAGTTTTTATTCAATTGATTTAGTTAGAACATGTCACTGAGCGATTCATAATTCACCAAGTTACACATATCTCTCCCGTTCAAAATACTGCTTCTTGTACGAGTAAGCATATGTCTCTGAGAGACTTACATCTCACTTAGAGACTTGTATATACAGTTTTAGAATAAAATTCCACATTTTTATTTGAATCAGTCTATGTCTCAAACTCATACCAGAGCCGATCACCTGCATGGTAAACTGCCTGCAAGCTGCAGGCAGTGCAGGCAGATTGCAGTTTGCAGGTGAATAAAAAAAATTTCCACTAACGGCCGCCAGATAAAGAAGAATGTTTTCCTGCCTGCACTCCCTGCAGGGAAAGACGTTTTTGTGTGGAGAATGAAAACAGAGAGGAGACGAAGATAAATACTGATCACACTGAAGGTCAGAATGATCTCTTAACGAAAAGAAACTAACTAACAGTTTTTTTTGTATATCTACTAGACACTTCAAGATGAAGGAGAGAAACGTTTTATCCGTAATCGCTTATATCATTTGATATGTCATTTTCCTCTAATATAATGGCATCTGTGTAGAATTCTTATTTCTCTTTCTTAAATGAATAAAGTTTAAATTAAACTAAACGAAAAATATAGAAGAAAGAAAAAGAATGAATTTCGTTCTTATTAGAGTTTTCTCTTTTAGCGTATCATGTTTTTCGTGATGTCGCATGTAGATATGTGTCAGACATGAGGATACATATAGAAAAGAAAAAGTGATCTGTATGCGACAACAAGAAAAAGATCGGGATACGCTAAAAGAGAAAACTCTGATGTTTCTTTTAGTATGCACACTAGGTAGACTATAGTATATAGAAGATGACAAAAGACTATAACGATAACAGAAAGAGAAAAATATAGAACAAGGATAGTGAATCGTAACTGGTGATACAGTCTATAATTATCAGTGTGTAATACAGACTGATAGTGGTCACTAGGAAAAAAAACTGTTATACTTCGCCTTAGGGTCCACCTGCAGGGCAGGGCAGTGCAGAAGTTTCCACCCTCAACCTTTGCCTGTGCAGAACAAAAGATTTTTTTGGTAACCTACAAACTGCAAGGCGGATAAATTTTATTTTGCCCCTGACCGCGCAGGGGTGAAAAATTATGCAGGTGATCAACTCTGACTCACACCTATCTTGATGAGATATTAGCACCTCTATTAGGTTGAGTCACTGCGTCTCTACGAGCCTCATATAGCACCTAGAGACACATTGATACTGTTTTTAATTAAATAAATCATTATTTTCAATTAAAACATCACAAACACACGTCTCTATGTGACATATACCAATTATATAATGTTATATGTCTCTAGGTAACATATTAATACTACAATTAATTAAGAAACTAATCAATTAAACCTGCAACAGCATAAATCACATCATAAAATTTAGCAAATTTGGATGTTGATTTTTTTAACCCACAAGTTACATAAAAATGAAAAATTTTATGAAACTTCTAAAAATTTTCATAAAATTTTGATTTATGAAACTGGATTTATGAAGACAGGATAATCCGTACAGTTTCAGTTCCTAAACAGAGCACGTCCATACAAATACATGGACTTTTTAAATAACGTCAACAAAAAAGATGTGGGCGCTACCCGAAGTACAAAATCAAGGCATATGTTCGTAACAAAATATGTTCAGAAAGTCAGGACTATAAGTACTGAAAAACCGAAGTATTAGAGATGAATTTTTTCTATACTTTTTGTCTTCTCTATTATTTCGCTGATTTTCCAAGTCGGTTATTCTGAGTACATCTGTTTTCTAAAGGCATAAAAATCGAATCTTGCTGTTTTCAGTTATTTCTAGGTTAAATTCATTAGCCCATTTCTGGCTAGAAACAACAGATTTCTACAGAATCTGGTGAATATTCCACTAATTTTTCATCGCCATAGATTACTCAAGATGTATTTCCGCTCTGATAACCTAGGTTGATGCTTTTGATCCCCTGCGGCTTGCAAAACCTATTGTTTCTAGCCAGGAATGAGAGATACTGAAAAATTCTTGGATTAACTTGGCTCATCAGAAAGATATTTCGAATCTCGTGGTTAACCTACAAATAACAGAAAATAGCAAGATTTGATTTTTATGCCGTTAGAAAACAGATGTACTCAGAATAACCGACTTGGAAAATCAGCGAAATAATAGAGAAGACAAAAGTATAGAAAAAATTCATCTGTAATAGTTCGGTTTTTCAGTACTTATAGTCCTGACTTTTCTGAACATATGTCTTGATTTTGTACTTCGGGTATAATTTATATTAAAAGGATTTTCTGTGAGAATTTAAAATTACTAATTGAACAATTTTACTCATCTATTGAACTTTTAACATTAGATTTAATTATATTTCAAATTATAAATGGCGGCAATATGCTAAATTTTGATTTATTTCCGAAATTAAAACAGTTAAAGTTCGTTGTTGAATGTCGAATTCTTTCCAAAAATGTAGATGTAAATCTTGGTAATTTAAATATGTTAATATCAACATTCAAACATACTATTTTATTATGTGTTTTAAAAGCGACTGTAGCTACACAATAGTAACAATAACCACTGTTCAAGTATTACGTCAGACTTTTTGTTTCATTTCTTTGCTCCTTGTAGCCTGTTGACCTTTCGCTATAAGCGGGAAAAAAAAACATAAATTTCGAACTAAAATTCGGTTTTTGATTTCTAAACTTAAATTTTCAAGCAAAATAAAGTTAATACACACGATCAGTATCAAAAACTGCATCTAACCATGCGCTGCTCAAATTTTGCAAATGCAAAATATACTATAATCATACAGATAACAATATAAACCTGGGGACGACTCATTTTAAAACATTAACTCTATTCTACGAGATGTATAATTTAGAAGAACTTTAAATTATGGTATCATCTTTTTTTTGTCGCGTTTAATGAGAACGTGTTCGTATTGAGAAGGAACGTTTCCTCTTTACTAAGAACGCATTTGAACGCTCCTGCTTTTTTATGCAACGCGTTCCTAGCAAAGAGGAAACGTTCCTTCTCAAGACAAACACGTTCTCATTAAATGCGTTCCTAATCGATAAGGCCCGTTTCTCAGAGAACGCGCTCAAACCCTTTCTATGACTGTGAGAATGCGTTCTTGAAAAAAACTCGAAATATGCCTTCAGAACACGTTCTAAAAGAATAGTAAAAGTGTGGCATGACGCGTTTTATTCTTTTAAAAAACGTTTTTATTAAGCGTTAAAACACGTTTTTGACCGTTCTGTTTCATTAACTTTTTTTCGCGGAAACGAGCTTGATCATAGAAAGTTAACTTTTGGGATGACGAAATGCATTAATTTATGTGCGTTTTTAACCTTTTAAAGTAAACAAATAACCTTCGAAAATTGTCCCATTGACGTGAAGGACAAAGATTTAGATAGAGCTGCTGTGAAAATGAATAAGGATTTGGAAAGCGTGTATAAATGATCAGTAGATTAGATAACTCCATTAACATAAAAAAATGTAGGTATGCTCTTTTCTCCCATCACTCTGGCTATACATTTAGCATCTTTGAAAATAAACAAAATTTCGTTAGACTATGTTCACTACAAAAAATTCAGAAGCCAGATAGGGTCAATTTACTTGATTCGGTAGGAAGAAGAATACTCCGCCTTGCGGCTACCTTGCGGTGTAGGGTGCTGTCAGAAGACAGTTTCATTAGCCCAATACTTTTTCCTACAGCTGATGATCTTGGAGGAAGTTCACACGTTCCTTTACTAATCACCACGTTGCAGCTCTGGACAGAAGGCTGGCCTGACTCAGAGTTCTTCTCGCCCAATTGCTTGAGCTCCCCATACTCTCTCAGCTAGGCTAACACACATTGAAAGAGTGTAAACACTATCTCGTGTGCCACAATATAGTGAGGTCGCTATCGGACCGTTAATCCGAGGCAATAGACCGTGAGTAACTTGCCCAAAGAAATTACATATTTGGGTGATGCTGAGATTCGAACACAGTACATTGTGGGCATGAGTCGAACAACTTAACCACCGAACTACGCCGGACCGGCAGGAAAGTTAGTAGGATCAATCAAACCTAATTGGATCGTTGTCACGTAAGGCACTTTCTTTAGCTTACAATGCCTTTACTCTTGAAAAGATCAACTATGCAAGTGTCATTTATTCGGGCACAACTGAATCAAATTTGAAATATGGGGAGCTCTGAACTAGGTTGGGCTCCACTTTACCTGAAAAATGATGAGAATTCAAATATTGTAAGATATGACATGTTCGATGTTTATCAACTATGTCTTATTAACAAAGTAATAAAAAAGGACAAGTACCCATTAGAGATTTATTACCACAACAGAAGCCTATAAGTTATTTATTGTGCAGTCAGGCGCGAGAACTGCTATGATATGTGTCATCATGGTAGTTTGCTTGTACTTATGAATAGTTTTATATAGGTATGCACCGCTTTCGGTTTCAAACCGAAAAACCGACACGAAAAAACCGAACATTGTCGCGCATTCAAGAGAAATTTCATAGATGGTAGGACACTATATAGTATCTATACGCAAAAGATCATTGAAGTCAGTGTTGAACACCTGGAGAAGTCCTTTTGTGATTATTATTTTGAAATTTTGTGTCGCGATAGCGATATGTAACTCGAGAAATTGGCGGACATAACACAGATGATCACTATGTTATGGTCTGCGATGATCATCCCATTCATGGTGCAAATACCAGATATTACACAGGCAAACACGACCCAGTTTTGTGAGTTTTTTATCTAGATTCAGCTGCACATGCATCTAGATGTATGTGCAGCTGAATCTAGATAAATAACCCAAAAAATTGGGTCGTTTTTGCTTGGATACTAACAAAATGCTGACTACGTCACTATAAATAAGATGCAGCTAATTCAAAAATCAAGTGAAAGTTTTTCTTGAGTTTATTCTACACCATTCGATACAGTTTTTCGAGCTGATCAAGAACATTTACTTTTTCATTTTTCAAAACTTTTCTTTCACGTAGAAAAATTGAGAAAACTCGAACGACTTCAAAAGTCGAAAAACGATGATGTTCAAAAAGGATCAATTTTTCAGCTTGGATTCTTGGCCGGAACGTTCAAATGATTTTTTTCTTATTTAGCGTTGAACGCTGAGTGAAAAAATAATATTAGATCCATTTCGGAGATAAACGCCACCATGGACGCCCGAAAGGACCATTGTGAAGTACGGGGGAGTCATTTTGTAGACCTATAGTTTTTTGTGTAAAAGGATGAAGCCGTCATTTGCATCTCAGTACATTCGCTGAAAGCCCAGCTTTAAAATTGTGGTAAGCTTTCTTTTAAATTTTGCTTGATTGCTGAGAAAATTCATTTTTTCTAAATCAGAGATGAAACACTCGGATTTCTCCTCGTAATTATCAATTTCCTCCAACAGAACTCAACTTTTATGGAATAAAAATAGCATACTTGAAATCAGGTTCAAGCAACGAAGTGACTGATGTGTACTTCAAACGGCGTAGTTGATTTTCATCATTTGGTGAAAATACCGATGACTTTTCAACGTGAAAATTCGAAAAAATTAAACTAGTCGGATAGAATATAAATACACATCACTCGCTTCGTTGTTTGATCCTGATTTTAGTTATGATATTTTTATTCCATAGAAGATGAGTTCTGTTGGAGAAAATTGAGAAAAAAGATTCACAACTACAACTGATTCTTTTCCTTTCTTTTCTTTTACTGACGGTTATCGTCTGGATCGAACTTCTTTTTTCGGAGATACGATTAGATGAACCGATCTAACAGTGTTATTAGGACACGGGGTATGTAAAGCGATAGAAAAAGACTCTCTGACTAGTATTCGGTATTCAATAGGATGTCGATCAATCATCGGCAGCTATTTCAATCAATTGAATGTCGAGTCTCTTCACAATGTTTATGGATAGCTGCTGCCTTACACGCTAACTCAGAGATTTCACTATCCACATCCTCACTGAAGCTGCTCATTGCAGTAATTTATTGTTTTAATCAGCTGTCTGCTTTTATTTTTGCAGTTATATCCAATCTATTTCTTCCTGTACAGTATATGAGATTGTCTAACTTGTACTTTTAGCAGCTTCAGTATTCATCTTTTAATGTATAAAGAAATATTTCTTTGAAAATTTGATTGCAGACCTTTCGGATCAGTAACGATTCATTATCAGTACAGAAAATTTAAATTTACAAATTAATAAGAGAATTGTACAGAAATAAGCAGCAGTTAAAATGTAGTCGAGTGTATGGGATTGTTGAGGAAAACTACTTAGGCTGAATTGACCTCGGAGATTTACGCAGATCGCGAGCAAAAACTTTAGTGGATTATAAGCGGAATTTGAACAACATATATCTTTTGATTAAAATCAGAACCTGTAACTCGTTTTAATTATTTCAGAGATCCGGTCTCAATATTCTATAGCTAGCTCATTTTGGAGAGGCCTGTTTATTCTACACACTGGAGAAAAGAAAGGAAGGGGGCGTACTTCATCAGAAAACGGCCTCTCATTCTTTTGCCCTATTTTGACTGGACTTTTGTCGAAAAGACGTTTGCACACATTGCCCAGTTGTTCTTATGGAAAATACGCTCAAAGTGTGTTTTTAACGTTGATTATTTTGAACTTCCATCAGAGCACACCGTTTTTAGAAAAAATAATATTTTTGAAAAATCCAGTATAGATTTCACACAAACCTTGATATACAAAAAATAGCGAGTGAAAAACTGAATAAAGTACTCTATGAGCAATCCCTATACATCATTTTAATAGGAAGAATTTGTATTGTAGTTGTGAATCTTTTTTCTCAATTTTCTTCAACAGAACTCAACTTCTATGAAATAAAAATATTATATTTAAAATCAGGATCATGCTCGAACCGTATGCTGATATTGAAAGATTTAGTTTTTTTCAAAGTGAAAAAGAAATCTTATTTATGCTTGGTTGTATACTTTGTATTGATAATGTTACGTATGATGATAATGATCAATTGTGTACAGAGCTTGTGTTGCGCTTGTTCATCCGGTTGTCAGGATCTTTTTTCGTGCCCCGCTCTCTCTTTCATCTCGTTGTACACACTCCTCTCTCTTCTGTACTTACATTTCTCTCGTTCTTCACTTATTCTCATCCATAGCTACCATCTCTTGTGGCTCTAACGAGATCATCTAGTTCCTCAGCTCCCTTCTCACCGCCTAGCAACAATAATAAAGCCCACGTGGATCTTTATGACATATAAAGATAAAATGGTGTGTATAACCATATTTTCCACCTCAAGTTGTATTTTCTCCTGATGATGGACAAACAATATATGCAATTGATGAAATAAATCAAAGAGCTTGTGAAGCATTTGCTGTGAATCTTTCATTAAGAGAAACTTCATATGTTATGGAACATTTTCCATATGCAATTCCTGATTCATCTCAATCAAAATATTATGTTCGATTATTAGTAGATTCTTCATCTCGCGTTTGTATGTACGGTACTAACATTACTTTGTTAGAAGGGAAAAATACGAAAAAAAATAATTAACATGAACATATTAGTAACGTACAGTTTATCCCTTACCTCAATTTTCTTATTACAAATAAATAATCTATATTATATAATGTATAAATAAAA
>CAJNOQ010002095.1:0-26339 GCA_905250885.1 Didymodactylos carnosus | reverse complement strand
CTACATCTCTGCTCAATTCTGTAGTAACAAGATCCAGTTACAATAAAATGAAGAATATTCTCGACACGATATTCATTCCACTTACAGTCGATGGACCGAGTGAATCGATGTGATTCACGTTATTTATGTTTAGTCACTTTTATTTTGCTAGTCAGATTGACTACGGACAAAATAAAATGGAAAATAAAAGAAACGAATGATACAACACATAGAAGAGAAAAGAAAAGAAAAGAGGTTTTTACTTGGCATTCTCTGTCTGCAACAATCGTTTTTCTTTCTAATGTTCGTCCAGTTTGTTTCTGAAAGACAAACTACGATGTTTTAGAATAGAAAAAGAATATGTAGCGTCAAAAAGATAAAATTGTTTTGAACTGTTGTTCATGACTCAGATTACTTTTATTCATTTTTCTGAAGAAAATTTAGAAACACAAACATAAGCAAACAACATTTATTGAAACGAGACAACGGTAAAAAAGAATTTACCGGAAAAATGAACGGTAATAGTTTTTTTTTTGGTACGGTAGTTAGTACGGTAAAATATTTTTTACCGTACTAAATTTACCGTGGTAGCGGTAAAAAAATTTTACCGTTACCACGGTAACGATCACTGGATTTACGGGTTACCGCACATCACTATTAAAGAGTGAGGTATGAACTATATTCTCTAAAACTTTGAAGAATATTCCCTATTAGGCTCGCGTGATATTGTACTTTCAAAAATGAAGTATGCTTGCGTTTTATCGCAGTATTTGAAACTTGAGTTTTGATAAAATTATTTCTAATACGTTTTCTTACATTCTCAGGTCGATTTATGATAGTCACAGTGAAGTTCTGTTGAAAAATATTTTAAGGATTTTTGAAAAAATTCGTTCTTCAGCTGTAGCATCACTAGAATTAATCAATTTAACAATGCAGTCAACAGTGGTGTTCCCAGCTTACTTCTAGCCAAGTTGTGTGTCTGCTGGGATGGCCGACCGCTGTACGACATCCATAGAGTTTTTGAGATAGATCTTCATCTGTTGCAACTGGCGGGTTTTCTTTTGATGAATAACAACTGATCAGCTATAGTTTTTCCTATACTTTACTTCTCAATTCAGTACGTTAATTGGTATGTTTATTTCACCTTCATTATTATCTGATTTTTTTGTACGAAACACAGATAGAAAGAGTGAAATTAAGTAATAAGTTAAATGAAATGAAATAAGTGAAATTAAGTAAACTTATTAGGGGCGGTATGTGATCACACAACTTCGAAAATATTAGATATAAAACAAATAAATTATCTTTTGGTTGTTGTTATACATTTCAATTAGCCAAGCTTTAAATGAACCCTGAAAGTTCGACTTGAGCACCATAGCGCATCCTTGCTTGTGATTGCTCGAATGTTTCAATCAGTAAATAACAAAGAACTTATTTCTTCGCTTTTCTCGCGATCCCAGAGAAAGCATTAAAATTCACACTGAACAGGATGATTTTTTACAATATCAAATTTACACAGGTTAGCCCTCAAAGTACCCTAACACATATGTAGATTTTTTTTTAGGAGTGATAAACAAACTATTATTCAGCAAATTAATGAAAAAAAGCAATACAAAGCCTTTTGCTACATCAAACATTAGTAAGAAAACGGTTTCACCATTGTTCCCAGTAGAAAGCATCGTAATCGGTATTTTTTCAAATGGTCATAGTAATTATCAAACCGTATCGTTCAGGCATACCTCTACTCTACGCCTTGAAATTGCCGATAAAGAACATTAAGTGAAAGTTAAAAGATCTGAAATGCAAAAACGTTTGCAAAATATCATCTGCGTTTTCGACGTTTCATTGAGCAGAAATCGGCTTAGAAACATGACAGCAATATCTTTACAGAAATTATGACGTCGTAATTCTGCTAGAAAGTTGAGAATTCCTACGGATTAATGTTCCAATGGATTGTAGTGAAGGTCGCTGTTTCTCTTGCCTTGCTTTCTCCTCTCGCGTTCACTACCGTATTTCAGCGGGGAATTTCCAACTTTCTAGCCAAACTCATCTTGAATTTCGTCATTACGAATTCTATAGAAAGTATTTTTTCTTTCATTTTCACTGAGTTCGGCTGTAGAAATAGAGGCTGGGGAAAAAACCATTTCCTATCTAGTAATGTTTTCTTTTTTTATTTATTTACTCTGATAGGCTTCACTTTTTCTCGGTGTTCCTTTACTATTATTTATCGAAGAAAAATCCAACCCATGCCGACGTTCTTACCTATATGTTTGCTTATTACGATAACAATAACACGATTATACCTGAATTTCTATTTGAAGGAAGAACAGAAAAGAAAGCACTTTAAATAAATCGTTTTAAATCAACAGTAAGAAAAATCAAATTATGTTAACAGAGACAGAACATAACTCGCACAAAGAAAGAAACAGTCTGTTAATAAGATTAGTGGCAACCTTCCTGGCAGTTGAAACAGTAACGGCAATTTCAAAGCCCTCAGGTTTTCATTTTGGCACTGATTAGGAGAGCTTATAAACTATCATATATATGTGTCCTTGTTAACCGATGGAAAAGAAGAACTTAAATAAAAGTATGATTATGGAAGTCGTTTATTACAAAACACTTGTCACAACAATGTCTGATAAAGTGTCAATAGTGGTCAGATAAGCGGGTGATAACTCTACTACAACGGCTCTGTCAAAATTGCATTCGTCACACAATGTTATCGAATTATTGTTGTCAATACTGTACGCAAACACCTGGGAAGCAAATAGTGCTGAATGATATCAGAAGACACGCTCGAAACAGTTCTATGCATACCCGTTACTAATCATTAATAACGTCTTTGTTAAAAATTGATAATATATCCGTTTCAACGCGGCTCATTCTTTTGAATGAATTTACTCTCAAATGAAAGGTGTGCTTTAGTAGAAACAAGTAGCTGGGTTAAGGACGAAGTCACCTGTCGTTGGGTTACTTTTGGAACTGTTTTAATCGCTGACCGCTTACTTGTAAAAGAGTAAATTGAATTTATTATTTAGAAAAGATATCAAATTAATGTGACATTTAAGTGATGATTCGAATGTGATAATTTAATTTTCAATGGCATACTTTCGTTTCAAACAATAACATAAGTGTTTGGTGTTCTATTTATGTAAACGAATTCGAAATGAATACAATGCGTTCTTTTGTGCTCAACATAAAGGCATTTCATGTGACGTATGCTCTAATTACAACCAGCTTATTGATAGTTAGTGCTGATTATAACATAAAAGCGTGCGGGTTTTACATTAATTATTATACTAGAAGTGTAAACTGATAATATATTATTAACGATCATGTACCTTTGTAATTGTTGAAACTCTCTCTGTTACAAAACCTCTGTTCAAATTCATGTAAACGTCTTTCGAAATAGAGTAAACAAAAAAATAAGATCTTTGTTATTCGGTTTTATACGGTATTCAGTTTATTGGACAATTACGCTATACAACAAGAGATATTTTCTGAAGCATATGAAACGGCTGTAAAATTCATAGTCATAGCTTGAATACCAAAATTAGCACATGTTTATATTACTTCATACGTAGAAGATTACGTGTATATATATATATAGATCAACCTATGTATTTACTCATCAGATTGGAATTGGAATAAAAAAGACAATGCGGATATCTGGCGCATAACTAGGCATGCATCGCTTTCGGTTATTAACCGAAAACCGAACATCGGTTATAACCGAAACCGAAATAACCGAACATCAGTTACTTCGGGTTTAGTTAATAACCGATTTTTCGATTTTTGGTTATCAGCCGAAACCGATGCATGCCCAGTCAAAACTGAGCATATTATAAAATTTCATCGGTTTTAACCGATGTTCGGTTATTTCGGTTTCGGTTTAACCGAACTGATGCACTCCTACGCATAACCAGTTCACCAGAATCAGATCTATTTCTTTGTCGAAAATATTTTAGTTATAATTAGTTGAGAATAAAAAAATGTTCACACACCTTACACATCTTTATTTTTTAAAAAGTCTTGTACTTGCAGCGTTTCTTACTTCAGACTACTATCTCAGTAAAACATAATTTGTCCAGTACGCTTTAATTTTTTTTAGATTAGAACTCGCTCTTTAGAGTAGATGCTGAACGTGTAGGTGCCATGTCGGATCATATTACACATTTTACGGTATGTATTGCGTCATAAGAAAAGCCATCAAAAGTAAGTTTAATTGCAATGTGGACTATATTCCATGCATAGAGAAATTTGTTCATATGTGTCGACGCATAGATATAGATCGATATTATTCTTTTTCCTTTTTCTCGAAAGCTGAATTATATGTTTTTCTTTAAAGAACGAAATAAAGAGGAACAAAGTTCATCTAAATGTTAATATACTTTTCTATGCAAGGAAAACATCACTAATCATACCTTTAATAAAAAATCGCTCAGCTTAACGAGTTAAATAGAAAATAATTAGAGAGTATCCATTTTACTTGTTAAGACCCCCACCCCCCCCGGTCAGAAATCTATCTTAGCCAATTTTTTTTTTCCTCACACTGATAACCGTTCGTGACAGGGCGCCACAACAAAGGTCAAAAATAGACATCTACCACGCACAAGAATTATCATTCCAGATAAATGAAAGAGATCTCGGGCTGTTTCTGTTTTCCAGTAAACACCTATGGCTGGGAGTTGACAGAGCCCGATTTTTGAATTTCTCATTTACTGATTTGTGGTACTAAATAGAACTTTAAAGTCCGGAAAATTCGTGGAAGGTTTCTCAAAAATCCGCATTTCGATAAAAAACGGAAGCATAGTTTGAAAATCGGGCTCTGTCAACTTCTAGCTGTCGATGTTATCTACAAATCAAAACAAAAAGTTTCTTTCTCCCATGTATCGTTACCGAGGATTCCTGGGCGTGGCAAAAGCCCTGACGCTAAAAAACAATGTTAAGAAAAACGCAAAATATGTTTGATTCTGTTAAATGCGTTTTATTCAAAAGCTGTTTGAGCGTTAAATAATTTGTTCATACTTTGCTTGAGATTATCAGCCATGACGGATCTAATGAACATGTGCGGCACATGCACGCGCATATGCCATGCAAGTGCAAAAAAGGCATTTTTTTTGTTATAGGGCTTCTCAAAACCTATGAAAAACCTGTCCTAACGACAAAAAAATTATGCCATTAGACACTAGACACTGTGAGCTATCCAACTATGTACTTTTCTCAATGTTGATGTTTCTGATGAAAATCCTCATTTGTGACCCGGGAAGGGGCCTTAAACCAAACGAAAGAGAAAATGTTCGACATCCTGTCGAGCTATTTTTCAAAATACAGAATTTTTGTTTTACATTGAGTAGTTAGATCAGTCTTAAGTGAAATTTGTACCAGTACTATGACGTTCCACCTTTCTCTTCGGGCCACGGCAGTCGGAGAATATGTATCGCCAAGTTTTTGTTTTTACTTTAATCGTCATTAACGTTGTCATGTGGAGATAGTGTATGATATGACTGGGTGTGCATCGGTTCGGTTAAACCAAAACCGATATAACTGAAGAAATTTTATAATTTGCTCGGTTTTGATTGGGCATGCATCGGTTACAGTTATTAAACAAAAACCGATGTTTGGTTATTTCGGTTTTGGTTATAACCTATGACCGGTTTTAAATAATAACCGAAACCGATGCATGCTTAGACTAGATAAAAGCGAAGAAGAGTAGAAGAAAAGCAAGTATTTAACACTCGTTGAAAATGATAGAGCGCGTAGAACGTGTACTATATTCTACGTATATATTTCTCTATGCGTAGATACATTTGAATATTGTTCTATTTTCGCTTTTTCTTCTATTCGGAAATCTGATATATGTACATAATGATTTACTCTCGATCCGTCCTTATTTGCTCACTCTCTTTTGAAATCACCTTATGTCTTACAAAGCTGATTAGGGTACAACACAGTAGAAGAATTGTTGTTTCGATTATCAATTACACCGACACAATATAAAGCCTAACTATGTTCTATGTGAAATATTTGAAGGAAAAACTGTATATGAAAAGGTCAGATAATCTTAATTCTTTCGCATGTGCAACTGATACTATAAACTATGAAAATCTGTTCCATTCTCCGCTGTAAAAAATACAGTGTATCCGAGGCACAATGGAATAGCGCATCACTTTGGACTCCAAATACCTACTGAAAACAGCACGTTTAGTGTGCCCAGAACACACTGTAAATTGCTCATTTAAGCAACTGCACATCATTTTGGACTCGAAATACACACTTTATTTTTTACAGCGTGTACACAGCCTTTTCTCTTTCTGTCAAGTAAGCAAGAAAATGGAAAAGACCGATATTTATCTAACTATGTATCGACAGAAATGAACAAATTTCTTATCACTGGAATATAGTCGACGTCGCACGCGTTCAATTATTTTTGATGGCTTCCCCAAACATCCTACTAATACACGTCAAATATCGTTTTATCTTAGGTGCCTGATGATAGTGGTGGATATGATGTCTACAACATAAATGTATATGAACAACGTTTCAAATGTCCCCTCTGTAGAAAACTCATCAGAGAACCAGTACAAATGGTGTGCGGAGATCGTTATTGCTCATCATGCGCTACTTTAATGATTGAGTAAGTTCAACAAGCATGTTTAAGTATAAGTGAATCTGTATTAATCAGTGGTCGAATACTTTTGTTATCCGCTTTTTGTGCTTGCTTTTAATTTGTAATGTAATATTATTTAGAAACCTCATATCGATCACCTGCTTGGTCTGTAATGAACCTATATCGAACAAGGTATGACGGATTTAAACATCGATTGTTTCAAATAAAAATAGAGTTCTCATATCACCGGAATAAACAAAATAAAGTTGGTTTAGAGTTGCTGAAAAGTGATTTTTCGTATTCATCACACTCGATAACCCAGAAGATTTTCTATTTTTGGCCCGAGGTACTTCCGAAACTTTAAGAAAAATTTTGAAACAAAATGGCGCAAAAAGTTTTCCATGGAAAAACAATATTAATTTTTGAAAACTTTTCCTAAACTTTCGAAAGTACCTTGGGCCAAAAACAGAAAATCTTCTGGGTTATCGAGTGTGCTGAGTATGAAAAACCACTTTTCAGCAACTCTAAACCAACTTTATTTTTTTTCCGGTGATATGAACAGAAGCGCGGACTTCTTCTCTTCGAAGTGAAAAGAAGGAAAGCTGGATTTTATTATCTGACTATCCTTATCTACACAGTATAGGTTTTGTCCTTATATGTTATATACCGTTTAGCTTCTACCCGACAGAGGTTTTCAAAAAGAGATAGAACTATCAGAAGTGATATGCTATAAGAAACTAAACAATTGTACATGGTATGGTAAACTCAAAAAGTATGAGGTAAAAAATATGACTCTACTTTTTCTAAATCGAACACTAAATAAACTAAAGACAGATGTCTGTAAATTTATACTAGGAACATTTGAATAAATGCCATGGAAATAAATGTCAGTTTTGTGATGAACAATTTTCATCATTTAATGCATTAGAAAAACACAGAAAGAACACATGTGCTAAAGCAAAGATATCTTGTCTATTGATTCATTATGGATGTGCCGATCAGGTCAGTTATGTGCTATCCGCAGGGCTTCTACAATATTGTCTTTGATTGTGAATATTTAGATTATTCGAGGTGAACTCGGTTCACACTTTGTGACCAAGCAACATCAAAAAGCTCTCATAATATGCATGGAAAAGCTAAAGTCAAAAGTGAACCTACTGGTAACTGGCAGCCATAACACTCATCCACTAGCAACAAGTGCTAGTACTCCTTCTTTTTTTGCTGACAAACGAGAAAACATAGAATCTCCCCATGCAATATACGAAACTATGGAGTTTGAAGGACTAAACACAATTTCGAATGCCACCATCCGTACAAGTACATTGATTCGAACAAATGAACTTTATGATGAATTTCAAAAATGCTATGCCACACTAACGATTTTAACTCAAGGCGTTCAAACACTATCGAATGATAGCACTAGATTAAATGAGGAATTATCACATGCGAGTCGTTTAATACAGATGATACAGAATGATTTAAGTCATCTTAAACGTTCGATCGAGGAAAAAGGCACATATTTATCTGATATAACATCAAATCAAAAGACGTTAGGGCAACAAATCATAAGCATAAAACAAATAGTAGATGAACGTGAATTTGTTTCGCATGATGGTACTTTGATCTGGAAAATAATCAATGTTAAAGAGAAAATGGCTGATGCACAATCTGAAAGACAAACATCAATTTATTCGCCTCCCTTCTACTCTTCACCAGCCGGTTATAAAATGAGAATGAGACTCTATTTACATGGTGATGGGAATGCTAGTCGAACACACATGTCATTATTTTTTGTTCTTATGCGTGGTGATTTTGATTCAATACTTAAATGGCCGTTTAATTACAAAGTGACATTCTGCTTATTCGATCAATCAGGTCAAAATCAACATATTATCGATTCTTTCATACCAGACACAAAGTCAAATAGTTTCCAGCGACCACATTCAGAAATGAACATCGCTAGCGAAATTTCAAAGGTTTTTCCACTATCAATAATTCAACAAGACGATAGCCGCTACGTTCGAGATGATACTATGTTTATCAAAGTGATTGTCAATTTTGCAGATCTACCGGAAATGATCTTGCCATATGCACTTACGTTTAATGCTGGTCTACCGAGTCACGTACAACAACATTTAATTAAACAAGAGATTGAAAAACGAGAGCAAACTTCTTCAATGATGATAGTTGTTCCACCGGCAACAACAACTTCGTGTGGTTGAGAGAGCAAGAAATATTTAAATTCTAGTCACTAGATAATCAATTGTTATTGTTAATGCGCTAACAAAATTTGAGAACGAATGATTCCAAAAGCGTTTTGAACTGTTGAAAACTGGAACATATCTTCTCTTTCTCTCACGCTTTTAACTGATAATAGTCTAACCTAATACACTTAAATAACCTAATAATGGCCGTAGATTCGTTTTAAAAATAAAATGCATATAAGCTACAAATGCGGTCTTGTTGCCTGAAGTAAAGTACGAGAAATATGGTATCGTCCAAATAAAAATTGATTAAATAAATGCAAAAAAAGCACGTCGACGGAGCTGGATAGAAAGTCGTTGATACCGAACAAAAAAAGCAGAAACTATTCGAAAAGGTGATGAAATCTGAGAACATTGAACCTCAAAAAATTGTCCAAAAGCTAATTTTGACGTCATTACATAACCTAAATTCGTGAACTTGCTGACAAGTTGTAACTCGCAACTAGGTATGGGACGAATGAAACGTTCATCGTTCTAGCGGAGAAAACATGAGCGCGCTTGGCACCCGAGAGCATTTTGACGAGCGCGATTCGTCTGTTTCGCCCGAGCGAGCTCGTAGACCGAGCACCCGCTCGATCCATCCCATACCTAATTGCAACTCGTACGTGCGAGTGTACTAACACTGTGTTTTGCTGAATATGACTTTGATTTCAAATTGCAAAACATTGCATGTAGTTTTATAAATTGATCATATACTGAATGAAACTTAGCAAGTGTCCAGTAAGGGAATAGTGACATTTTCTCTACATTTTTATATATTTTCACATCCATATTACTTTTACTGTCAAAGACACTTTTATATAAATGTTCTTTGGTACCAAAACGATTTATATTTCCATAATTCTTAAACGTTTTCTTTTCTTCGTATTTCTTTAAAACACATACAAGTGCTTGTCCTTGTTTAACTGGAGAACCTTGAGTACATCAACGTCATAGACAGTATGATTTATGCTTATTTACCATACTCTTCAAATGGTAGCATAAAAATTAAGCGATTAAGCGAAGTTATTCGAGCCATAAAATCGTTCATTTTTTTGAGGATATATCATAGAAAAATATGGTTGTGATTCTTTTATAGTACTATATATATCTTAAGATTATCGTAGCTCATTGTTAACAAATGTGGTATACTCCTAGTTTTAGAGTTACATGTGTACCTTTTTATGGCAGATATGTCTATTCATGCTTAAAAACCTTTATTTCAAATTTCCAGGGTTAGACAGAAATACTTATCAATAAAGCTATCTTTTATTAAAAGTACTTTACATTTTGTCAATTATAAAATGTAGTAATATGAATCAGTGTCTTTTTCTTTGTATTTTTTTCTTTTCGTATAAAATAAAAATATTTGAGGTTGATATTTTTCAAGTTACACTTCTTTTTATTAATCAGACTATGTAGTCTGATTGATTAAAAATATTTAAATCTAGATTATATAGACTATAAGGTTTATCCACCAGGTACCCAGGTCGTTCATTCCTCACTCAGGATTCGGTCGAAGCCAGCTGAATCCGACGTCGGAAGACACTGAAAGTCCTCGGTTTCTGACAAAATCCGTCCCGATCCGTGGTGGATTGCATCTGAATCCTATTTCCCGGTTTTCGGTTGGAAATTGTATGGAAAGGATCCGAGCGTCAGAAATAGCATTGGAAAGTACCGAATCTTATTAGAGTTATGACTACTTTTTAGTAATCGTTAAAAAGGTAATATTTAGTCATAAATATCTGTCTTTTTGTTCACTATTTATTTTTAAATCAGTTCCTGGGATTAGCCTAAGGCGTGTGTGACTGACTGAGTCACACATCTTCGAACAGCAGTGAGTTTCGATGACTCACACTATTTAGCACGAAAACTTGGAGAAAAAAAATCTCATGTTTCATGTTTTACAGTGTCGTATTTATACTAAAAACCGCGAAAAACAAATCGAAGAATTTATTCACCGTACAGAGCAGCGAAAGGAAAGAGAGAAAAGAAAGAGCTATAGGTGGATCTGTCCACTTCCGACCATCATATTGGAACGATTTTTTATGTAGTGTCGTATTTAAAGTGCTTCTGTCTTGAAACAAAGCGGTGAATATATTATGCTCATAGAAAATGAAGAAAGAAAATAATGTGCACCTGGGTATGTCTGTAACGTTTCGTGAAATGTATACCTCCTCAGCCGAGCAACAAAAAGAGTTGAAAAACGTCTTATTTTGTGGCTTAAAGATTTTTCGAATTAGGCAAAGTCTAGCAGCTGACTAGTTTAAGCGACATACTAGTTTTGGTATACGCTACTTTCATACAAAAGGGTTTTATTGGCGCAAATTATAAACAAGTGTTTAGGTTAGAGCTAGACTTTGCTTAATTACGATTCTAAAGAAAAATCATTAAGCTACAAAATAAGACGTTTCCCAACTCTGTGCGTTGCTCGGCTGAAGAGCAATGAATCTCACAAAACGTTACGTCCTTACGTGTACTTCGCTGATGCGTTTGGACAAACCGTATAGTTAAATAAGTAATAATATTTATTCAATCGACAAAAATAACTAAAGGCCTGGTTCATGCTCAAATGTAATAAAAAGAGATAGATTACTTAACTCGAAACGCAATAAATGTGACATTTCCACGAGAAAAAAAAATGGAAAAAGGTTCAAATATGTGCACCTTAAAGAATCCGACAATTAGGACATTTGAAATATGAAAAAAGTTTCCATACTTTCTACCTCGGTTGCAACGAAAAAATTAACTCTGATTTTAAATAATGCAAACGAATGTGATGTATAATAATACTTCTTTTGAACATACCCTAAGGAATGGGAAGGCAATTTAATGAAAAATTCGATTTTTATACAGTATTTGAGCTTTACTTAGAATTTCTTCACTCTTGCGCCATGTCTAAGTGTTACAATCAGACCTTATCTTTTAAATCCCAACAAATGGTTAGGGGTATGGATCAGTTAAGTTTTGCTAGAGTATATGGATAAAGTCTATGACCTATGTAGTATGGTATTTGATATTCTATAAGTACTGCACATCGTTATAAACACTGATAGCTCTTCCTGACTTCCAATTAAACTATTTCCTACTAAGGTCTTGCTTTTCTTCTTTTGAAATGGCCAGTCATTTCATCCATTCTGTGTATTGCAATGTGAGTAAAAGTCTTTTTTTATTCATATTCACGAGGGAATATTCCAAGGTGTGATGCTGTGATATCAAGGAAATATAGCTGACAGGTCACGAATCCGATGTCCGTCTTTGCCACTATTACTGTCTTGGATGGGTCTTTGAAATACAAACCCCAAGACACCCAAGACCAACTTTGAAATGAAACAATTCTGATACTACCAGATTATAGAGCACGTCCAGGTACCTGTGTCTACAAGTTCTTACACCTAAAGAGTCAGTTTTCACTGAAATATAAAAACATTACCATATGAAATACTGACAACCTGAGAAATTTTTAAATGAACAGAATGTAATTTTTTTATATTTCAGTGAAAACTGACTCTTTAGGTGTAAGGACTCAAATGAACTTACAAAATCAACAAAGATGACCAGTCCTGGACGATTGGTGGCAACACACTGACGGGCCTGTCCGTAAACGGACAGCACACTAATTTGTGACCCAAGAAAGTAATAGAGGAGACGGATATCGGATTCGTGACCAGCATCAGAAACTACCTGTTTATGTTTCCCTTACCCATGCGTCCCATGGATAGTGAGCTATGTGTTCCCGACAATGATTTCAAGCAAGTTTCACTACAAGATTTCATCAGTTTTGCTTTCTTTTTAGTGAATGTTTGTCTTTCTGTTTTTGTCTGCGTGTTTTTCCTACTCATGTTGACATAAATTATTGATTTCATCGTGCTCCCGTATTTACATTATTCTCCTTACAGCAGATTTTTACTTTTTTGCTTTTGTATTTTATTATTGTTCGTAATAAATTGTCCTGGTATCTACCTTTGATTGTGTATATCAGGTAATTGATTCTTAGATAAAAGTATGTGCAAAAGTGCTTGGAAAAAACCAACATTAATTTGTTTTTTTCCTTTTGCAAGAATATGATTCTATTCACGTCTCTACTGCAAATAAAACAGACTGTCTGACTATGAAAAAGTTTTCTCTTTTAGGGTCATGTACTCAAGCCACTCAAGAAACTTTCGGTGAAATAGCTAAACTATTAAGCCGAATGATTCACCTTTGTGTAATAAAAAAAAAAGCGTTATTAAGAATCCACTGAGGTCAAAAATCTATTTTGACAGCTACAAGAGCAATATTCATAAAAGTTTTGGAGAATGTTGATCAGAGTATAGTGATGAAATCTTGTTTTCTGTTCTGTTTATCTCTGTTCGCCAGATGTCAAGACAATAAGAGTCGAAGTAGGCCTCTTTTGCAAGTGCAATAATTTCCTCGAGTTGATTTTGTTTCTGGAGTCAACACGTGTGGTTTTCCACGGACTTCTCCACTTTTGCTTTGGAAACTTTTGGATGTCCATGAAAGTCAAAAATTATCCCATTGAAAATTAGCGTCAATTTAATATCTCTCCAGCTCTTAAACTGACGAAGACTTTAAGAAAGTCAAATTCTGTGAAGGTGAATGTTACTCTCTAGAGACAGCTGCCCGAGCGTATGGTGCGTATTTTAAAACTGCTCGGAGCCATTATAACTTCTGACTGAAGTATTATCTACTGCTAGGAGAAGTCCTTTTTTAACTTGAGGAACCCGCACAGAGCGACAAATATGTTGCAGTAAGATGTCATACGCTCATGAAACTTTCACAGTAGAGGTATTCACCTATGAAATCAAAAAATGAGCGTGAGCGGCCTCTACGATCGATTCTGTTGGTCGAAATGTTATCTCAACTTCGGTGGAAGAAAATGATGTGAGATAGGTGTTCGACTACGGGGAATAGAAAATGAGTGTAAGCGACCTCTAGGATGGATTCTGTTGGTCGATATACGGGCCGAATTCTCAGTTATCGCCTCTGATTTAGAAAAACAAAGAGAAAACCAGGATCACGTGATACAGAAACATTGTCAAACCCCTACGTTTGTGCAATTTGTAATGGTCTGTGCAATGCCGTTTGAAAGAGTTCTCCAGCACCTACCTGAGCTGAGTTATTTCAATTTTAAAAAAATTTAAAATTTAAAATTTCAGTTTTGAGCTAGAGACTCGATTTTTTTTCAAAATATTCGTCATTCAACTCTGAATCGAAATACCACAATTAAAACCTGTTTCTGACGCTACGTTTTTCTAAAAACATATCTTATTCCAAACCTATGCCTCAAAAACCACGGTTTTCTAGAAATCCTACTTTCGAGCATTTTGGAGGAAACTTTTCGCTAGACAAAAGAAAGAGACATTTGGCGGAAAAAATGTAATTAGAACTTTTCTTCAGTATAATTATGCAAGGAATTCCATGTTTTTGCATTATTTTTGAGTAAAGCAGGCGCTCCAGTCTAATTTTAGTCATGTCGGGCATCTTGAATTTCTATTGGTTGGCATACAAAACGAATAAAATAGTTCTCCGTAGATACGAGCGCTCTATAAAATAAATCAGCAAGATTGAAGCTGATTTATTCAATATATGAAGAGAAAACTATTCTGAATCGCACTGTCGATTCAGATTTTCGAGGCTTGCGCGCGGGCTGAGGTCCAATATGCATGTAAATACTAGTCAAGGGAGCATAATATATTCTAGATTGTGCATAATTCTGCTGAAATAATACAATAAATGGTAAAATTGTCATTTAACAGCTGTTTCGACAGGCAGAAGTAACATGTGCAAGTTTCGTGGCAAAATTTTCGTTGGACGACTCTAATTGCCGTTTGAGGGAACCTCGCGAGGTGATGCTTTGATTTTTGATCGACCATGCTGATTCCGAATATGATTATGGGAGCTGCCCATAGCCCTACAAAGATCCGATCTTCTGGAAAACCAGTTTTTCAGAAACTCTAGAAAATAACCCAAACCTTTCTTAACAATACAAGATAGTAGCCCGTAAATTTCTGATTAGAATGAGATATCCCCGAGCTCTACCTTTTTTTGTAAAGTTATGCAATTTATAAAAAAGGCCCTCAATTGTTCATTGTTAGCTCAAAGCTACAGAAATAATTAATTTAGGGCTTTTGTTTTAAATTTTATAACTTTTGCAAAGAAAGGTGTAGAGCTGAAGGATATCTCATTCTAATCAGAAATTTAATCTTGTATTATTAAGAAAAGTTTGGGTTATTTTCTAGAGTTTCTGAAAAACTGGTTTTCCAGAAGATCGGATCTTTGTAGGGCTATGAGCAGCTCCGGAACCAGCATGGTCGATAACCTATAACCCACTAGATTTCGATCAAAAAGCAAAATATCACCTCGCGAGGTTCCCTCATCAGTACCAGAAACGCAATTTTTTTAATACAACACATTGTACTATCGAGTTTTCTTTCCTCTCTAGATATGTTATTCGATCACCCTATTTTTATTCATCCATTTTATTTGTTATGAGACTATAAACGATGATATCATTTACGGAAGCCATCAAAAATAATTGAATGCATGGGATGCGGACTACGCTCCATGCACAGACACATTTGTTCATTTCTGTCGACGCGTAGATATAGATGAATATCGTTCTTTTTTCTTTTTCTCGTTTAACCTTTTGACGACGGGAAGTCCATATATAGGCAAATGTAGCGACACTCCTGTAACTCAAGAAGCATAACAGCTAGTAACTTCTAATTTTGTGAGGAAATAGCTCTTACCGAATGTTGATCATCCACCAAGTGTAGGTCCCTTTTACTAGATGGTTCGTGCGATAAAAGTGATTTATTTCTTTTCCGTAAAATAACAATAGCTCCTCATCTAAGAAAGATGAAAATTTTTCTTTTTTACTAAAATGTAGCTACGACTCTACTCTATCTACGATATGAATTTTATGAGTTGGGAGTTAGTAGTCAATGAAATACAGCTATTTTACGGGCGAGATGCGCGGTTTTCTGTTGAAAATTCGAGCTCCTTTGCAAAAAAGAATTCACAACTCAGTCTAGGAGCATCATTTTGACTTCAAATTCGCAGCAAAGGCTTTACAGTGTCTGTGGATTATTTCGTCAAAGTATGAAGATTAACTATTCTTTCATTGACAAAATGGCGGCGGAACAGGAAAGAAAATGTAACAAATGTGAAGCAAATGTCAATAGAGATATATCTGAGATATATATATATCTCTATCACAATGCTAGAGGCATATTATTAGTTGCACAATCTAACTTATATAAGACTGAATTACATGTTCTCCCTAATTAACGACATAAAGAAAAACAAACTTTATCTTTTAGTCTAAACGTTGATGTACTCTTCTACTTCAAGAAAATCTCACTCATTAGGACTTTAATGGAAAATCCCTCAACTTAACGAGTTAAATAGAAGCTAATTAGAGAGTATGAATTTCTACTCTTAATCTCAACTGAAAGAAAAAATGTTCAACATCATGCCGCTCTATTTTTCAAAACTAGGTCCCATCTGGCTTTTGAGATATAGGATCATCGGTGTCATTCCTTGGCTTCAGTTTTTGTTCTTCATTAATTAGTTAGATCAGTTTTAAGTGGAATTTGTTCCACTATCACGGCCTTTGACCTTTCTCTTCGGACCATGGTAGCCGAAGATGATTGAACAACTTTTGTTTTCGCCCTAATCATACTATCATGTGAACGTAGTGTATAATTTCTTCTTTCTTCTATTTAACTCGTTAAGTTGAGGGATTTTCCATTAAAGTTCTAATGAGTGAGATTTTCCTGAAGTAGAAGAGTACATCAACGTTTAGACTAAAAGATAAAAATTGTTTTTTCTTTATGTCGTTATTTAGGGAAAACATGTAATTCAGCCTTATATAGGTTAGATTGTGGAACTAATAATAGAAAACGGAAATTTGTTCCATTCTGCACATATTAACTTTTTCTCTTTCTGCCGATTAACGAGGAAAAGAAAAAAGAACGATATTCATCTATATCTACGCGTCGACAGAAATGAACAAATGTATCTGTGCATGGAATGTAGTCCGCATCCCATGCATTCAATTATTTCTGATGGCTTCTCTTACCATGCAAGTTGCATAAAGATATATCTATTTGAAAAAGCAGCAGAATATGAATCAAAAAGAAGCATGCAGTCAAGGTACCTTTTTTTGCTGCACCTTGGCAGTCAAAGATCGATGGGATGGCATGAAATCCTGAAACATTGTTCCCTATGGAAAACGTTTTTCTGTATAAAAAACATCTTTTGAGTGTACGAAAGAAGATTTTCGAGAATAGGTGTAAATAGAATTAATACTGCTATAGGACTAATTGGCATCGGAAAATTGTTGCTGTCGAATCTTCTCATTACGGGAAATTCAGCATATATTTACAAAAGAGTTTCACTACCAACGTTTTTTGACAACCCCTTACAATTCCAGAAAAAAGAATATATTTTTTTCTTTCGTCCATTGTATATATTTTTATCTTTCATGAGTATTTGCATGATCATTGGACTAATGATGTCTTTAGAATAAAGAAGAACTACTTCACTTGAAACCATCTAATTTCAAACTGAACAACATACATTTTATCTCTTTTTCTCGACATTGAGATGGCATAAACAACCACCTAATGGTTTCAAGGCTATCGATGGTAAGATTACTTGCGCATAATTGAACGAAGTTGAGTAGATGAAGAGTTATTCCGGTTCAGATCTTTTTATCACGTACATCATTAGTGTCTGTAAGGCATCATTAAAAATTAATTAATTTTTCCTTAAAAGAAAATTAAAAGATCTTGTGGTGAACTAACCAGCGTAGCCATCAACGCTGGTTAAAAACGTGACAGTCCAAAATTACAGTAAAAAACAAATTACATTACTTTCACATACTCAAAATCTTCATAAGATAAATACTAAAACACTCCAAAAGAACATAGTAAATTCTCAAAGGAAAATAATAGAACACTTTTATTTTGTTTCCATTTTTTACTTGAATATCTACACTTTCACAGCAGAAAAGTGAAACAGTGCCACGTAGTTTTCATGGGAAAAATGAATTATACATCTCTCATTTCTGGCAGTAGCGGCGATGAATATTTCATTAGGATGAAGTTAGTTTCGTTAAATATTAATGTTTATGTCAACTTACTTTTTGTGTTATTTGGAAAGGGGTCATATACCAAGGAGGTCGAGCAAAAACTGGTGTCAAAATATTCAGTACAAAAATAGCGAAGTCTGTTTCAATGTATTAGCGTACTCTTGCTAGAATGAGTTCACCTGCTTAACTATGCTAAACAAGAATTCAGTCAAAGTTTGAAGTGTATCTTTGATGCTGAATTTTCTATACTATCTTCTGCGCTAAATTTACTAAAGAATTTCGACAGAACAAGTATTTGAAACAAAAACAGTTACTTTTGCCTGAGTAACGTTTTCTGAGGATGGTAAAAGGAAAAATTGCAAAGAAAACTGAATGTTTCCTATTTGTGCTTGATTTAAATGTACATGCTACATCGATGTGACTTGGATACTAATGCTACATAAACACTGAACAGGTTCAAAAACTATTTTTCTCGTTTGAAAATGCTGTCTTAAGGCGGGGCGTCTTTTATGGTCAATCTTTAACGTAGGCAATGCTATCAAAATAATATTCTTTATGCAAAAACCATTGCGCAAGTGTCCAAGTACGATTTATATTCTTTCAGGAACTGTGTGTGATTTACTGACGTTAAATAATGTTCCATTATTTCGTCTTTTAACAAACGTGAATTTAATGATTGGGAAAATGATCATTCCAGTGAATCTCAGAGACTATATGTTTTTTACGCGATAAATAAGACTACTGGTAGTTAGATGAATAATGAAGAAAGTCGGTAACGCTATTGAAAAAACAAAAGTCTCAGCTGAACGATCACATAAAAAATGAATAACACTTCGGCTGGTTTGATCCGAATCATTTGGTTGAAAGACATTATATAACATTGGGAGATAAAATTCATTGTAAACTTCGTTCGTTTCTTCACATGTTTTCAATGCATTTATCACTTAAATTTCTCCTTTTGGCAACGATCAGTCGCTATTATTTAATGCTTCAACGTAATGAGACCACTTTCACACAAACTGTGCGCCAACATCTGCGTACGGCGTATGTTTTGACATTTGTTATGATAGCCGTGTCCTTCCTTGTGTCGTTATATCACGTGTTTAATTTCGATGTGACTCTAGCGATGGGCTTGTATGCTATATGCACGACAAACAATCTCAAGTTTCGAAGAATGATAACTAACTTACATGAGTTAGTCCTTCCAATATTAATAATACTGTTTGCGTATATGACTTTGCGTGGCATACTTAAACGCGGTCGACTTAAACGCCGACGCAGCTTCAATTATCAGATAACTTTTATGATCCTGTTCGAAGTTTTACTAACAATTCTAGTAACTATACCCTCCATTGTTTACCGAAGCTATACGTGGATTAAATTCGAGAATGGAATTCAACTTACACCATTACACAATATAATCAGATTAATTGTACGATTAACAAACTATATTGAATGCAGTTTCGGTTTTATAATCTATTTAATCGCTTTGAAACCGTTACGTCAGCGCTTTTTCCGTGTTTTAAAACAAAAACTATTTATTCACTGAATAACTCCCATAAAAAAATTTTAGTATATGAAACGGCGTGTACACCCGCGATTATCGTGAAATGAACTATGGTAGCACATGGACATCTTAAAATGGTGTATGGGCACACGTGAAAAGAAATTCTCGCTCGTGATTGCTCGCGAAATTACAGAAAGTTCACACGTAACCATTTGGCTGTTGCAACTGGACGATCCCGACATCGTGAAAGTTAGACAAAATTTCGCTATGGGTTATCGTAAGTTAAATGAACCTTTTCCAACAAACAAAAATATAGTTACATATAATCTTGTTCTTTTTTAAATTTACTATAGAAAGTACTTAATAAATGAACATAGCAATAAAAGGTGGGTAAATCGAGGCAAGCCCCATTGTATGCCGATGAGAAAAAAAAGAGCAGATTACATATAATTGTAAATTAGCCTTTTGAAATTGATCCAATACATTATGCAGAAAGGATCAGCATCTATTTCAAAAATGATTTTAAAGTGCCGCTGATTTAAAAAACAAAGTTTTATTAATAACACATATTTTTCCAGTCAACATCGAATTGATATTGATTAACTTAATCATACAATTGTAATAAAACCTAGAAAAGATATTTTCACCAAATTTGTTTCAGTTCTTGTCGTTACGAAACACCATTTAACTGTGAATGAAGTTTGCTTTCCACAGTCACGAGTTTATGAAGAGTGTTAAGAAAAAGACAGTAAGGAAGCTATTTTCATAAACTGTGCTCAATGTTCAAAGAAACTATGTTTTGAACACTTTTTTGTTAGTTATCATTTCCATTGAAAAGACAGTTATTTCTGTAGGGTTCTCCATGATGTTTTAAATCTCTCGCTTATAAAAATAGTTCTGCAATCAGAAAATCAGTTGAAAATTACTCATTTAACCGTCTTTCTATTCATTTTTTTGATTTACAATTGTCGAAAACGGTGTTCATAGCGAAAAAGTTTTTGACCCAGAATATTTTCTAGGCCAAAATCGGTGCTTTAGGAACGCTAAGGATCCAGACTATTTTGATATTTTGCCACCATCTCCTGTTTATCTTTTAAAAAAATACGCATTTTAAACTATCGGCGATCTTCTAGCCCGAGACTGTCACATAGCGCCTCGCAGAGAATATCTATTTTTTAATCTTTATTTATCTAACATGAAACAAATGGGTATAACTAAAACAGGGTGAAAGAGAGCAAAGCTCCATTATTATCGTTTTACATAGCTAATAAGAATAGTGCCTCGGAGAAAATATGTCAGTAGCACGATGGTAGAAAACAAGTGAAGGATATGTTAGCAGAAAGTGTGTATACTTCACACACTTTTACTTTTGATTCTCTTGCTTATTCGTTTGATGATAACTCATTTCTTTTAGTCTAAAATACATTGCAAAGTTTTATATATGAGGATTAATTAACTTTTAAAGCATCTAACCAGTGATCGATGCCTTTTAATTGTAAACGATGATTTTGTGTCATAAAGATAAACTAGTGGAACAAAATGATTCAGTACGCTAGTGAGAGACTAGACTTGAAAACTAACGAAATGATTTTTCGAACTTTAAGTGTTCAAAAGTGATTGATATGCTCTAAGTTTAAAAGGACTAACAAATGCATTAACGGGTTATTCCAGCCAAAGAAAAAACTTTACCTTTCCAGAAGTAACATGAGTAACGAACTTTCGTTTCGCAAGTTTCACAGTACATCAATATTTGCTTTTTTGGAGCTTGAAAATTCTCGGACGAAGACTGGTGGGTCTGAAATATTTTGAGGTTTTTCTACACTCATCGAAATATACTTCTGTCAGCTAAAAATATCAGCTGAAACGCGCTTTGGCAGTTGGAGACCTTCTTGGTGAGCTTCAAAGCTATAAATGAAGTGTTTTCACAGAGTGAGTTACATAGCCTTTCGGATGATCGTCGTCTTTCACTTGTTGTTGTCATCATTAGCAGAAGTTTTCCTCTACATATACATTTTATAGATGAAATTTCGATACTGTAGCTCAAGTACTTTTTGATATTTCGAAAAATCTATTTGTATATAAGGTTTTTGAACAAACTTTGGTCAGAAATCTATTCTGCGGTATGTGGCGTAGTCAGAAATGACTAAAACCATGTTCGAGTTGTCCAGCATCAAAAATGGGATTTTACGCTGAGGAACTAATCGGTGATTGCAAAAATTATTACTAAAAACCTGAGCTTCACGAATCTTTGCACAGGCGGTGATGTTGGAAGTGTCGATCATTATCTGTTACATTGTGTTTTGTATCGATTGCAAGGAAATAGTCTTAAACAGAAACTCTTAACTTTGGACTTATCACAACCCCTAAGTAGTGAATTACTCTTGCTTAAAATTCGTCTTTCAAACAAACAGTACCTGATAGTCTACAAAAGTGTTACTGAATGTATTCTGTCAACTAAAAGGTTTACGATATAGATTTTGATCTGCATCTTTTAGCGCACTTGATTCTTTCCTTCGAGACAGGAGGAAAACATGAACGGGACAGGAATCTAACACCGCTATCTTTCTTTGTGTGGAGAATGACAGGTGAGGATCATAGGGCAGCAGATCCGACGCTCACATTATTCATCAGAAGGTCCGACCGCTTATCTCTTTGTTCACGAGTGTAAGGTTCTGTATACACCAATGTGTGGGTATGAGAAAGAATAAAGTAAAAAGAAACAAACGAATCACGATTGAATTGAAAGATCTGTAAACATAGGCGAAGCAAATAACCGAATTTCCTTCGAAAAATTTTCGTGCCATCGATAGGAGCACAAACTCTATGTTTCTTCATTCGTTAATTTTGCTTATTTTTCCATTCTTATTGGCTATGCAGGACGATAATAATGGGGCTCTTCTCTCTTTCACCCTGTTTCAGTTATACCCATTTGTTCATGTTAGATAAATAAAGATTAAAAAATAGATAGTTTCTCCAAGCCCCTATGTGGTAGTCTTGGGCTAGAAGATCGCCGATAGTTTAAAATGCGTACTTTTTAAACATAAAAAAGAGATGGTGACAAAAACAAGTGAAAGACGACGACCATACGAAAGACTATCTGACTCACTCTACGAAAAACACTTCTTTCTATAGCTATGAAAAAAAGATGATGAAACCTAGAAGAAGAACAACAATTGTACAGTCAATGTACAAAAACAATGAATTGACTAAATAGAAAAGAAAGAGAGCAGAATGCTCTAACACTGGTTTTAAAGATATACTTTGCATCGCAAATCAGGTCAGTTTCTTAGGGAGCGGTTTGAAAAGAAGCACTATACGTATTCTGATTCGTCTCTCTTCGTGAATTTCAAATTTGATTTTTGTTTTCTGACGCAACGCTTAGTTTTCGAGAAAAAAGCGCAAGAGGGAAAGCACGGCATCCTGAACTTCTATGGAATCTAGTAGAATCCGCTGGACTCCGATGGAATCCGGGATTCTACACTTCTCCCGAAACAGAACAAAAATGTTCTGTTTTGGGGGAAGGTCCCAGATAATCCAAGGGAATCTTATGGATTCCAAGAGAATTCTATGGAATCCTATAGAATCATAGGGAATCCGAAGGATGCAGGAGAATTCAGGATTCACAGAAAATTTTACATGTCACAGTAACAATGTCTTGTCACAAGTTATAAAAACTTAAGATTTAATTAACAGATTACACAAAACTGTTATATATATAAACATAACACAGCTGTCGAAATGTTTTGACTAAATGTTCTAGCTGAATGAAAAGGTTTTTTCGATTTTATAGGCACTTTGGCGAAATGTTCGTTTCATAAAAACATCTGTCACTTAGACCACGGAACTTAAAAGATTTTTCTCAAAAAAAATGCAGCGCCTTAAACTATTATGATGCATCACCAGCTACTAAATATTGCTAAACTTGAAGGAAGTAACGTTGAACAAAATAGGATCATATGTTATATGCAAGCTCGCACTATGTAATACTTCGACATATTATAGTCACCTTTTTGCGATGCCTACCCTTTAAGAGACAAATAGCAATCTAGCTTTAACTTGATAATCACATTACCATTTCTTGAAACACAAAAGAGACCGCTTTCTCTTTGATCACTTGTTGTTAGTTCTGGTTTATTTTCGTTTTGTATATTTTGCAAAACTTTTCTGTTTAAAGAGAATGCATTGCCCCAGAATATCATTTGTTTAGAAACTTCGACTTAGCGTGATTATGTGAAAATCACCCATCAAATCCTGTTTAATATAGGTACTGATCTTGAAAAGTCCTTTTAACTTTAATGACAAGAGACTGTGAAATTCATTAAACTTCAAACTGTAATATCTTTCAAATTCGTTAATCTCTTAAAATAGTAAAGTAGAAAAAGTCCAAAATATGACCACCCAACATCAATGAGCCTGCGCTTGGTCAAAAACAAATGAAGGATATATTAGTAGAAAATATGTATACTTTACAAACTTTTACTTTTGATTCTCTTGCTTATTCATATGATGATAACTCATTTCTTTTAGTCTAAAATACATCACAAAGTTTTATATATGAGGATTAATTAAATTTTAAAGCATCTAACCAGTGATCGATGCCTTTTAATTGTAAATGATGATTTTGTGTCATAAAGATCAACTAGTGCATACGTGCTGTAGACTTACAATGCTTATTTTTTTGTCTCTCTATTTCACGTGACAATCGATTGCGAATTCTCGACTGTTTTCTGCTAAGGATGGGTCACCATCTACGTTAGGTAACGATCGATTGTGAATTCTCTTTTATTTTCTGACTACTATCCATTTCAACATTCTACGTCCTCAGGGGTTTTTTTTGAATAACTTACTTTGCAAAGGGACAAACATCTGCGGTTTTCAGCATTATACAGACAAGACTTTAGGACATGCTTTTGCCACCAAAAACTAGTTTTCGAAACATTTCACAAGTCGGGTTTCGAGAAATTGAAGTAGTGATCTATTGATTATTTTATGTAGACAGATAGTCCGAAGTGTCCTCTACAAAATAAGATCATGCACGTCACCTTTTAGTTTTGGTTGGTTTTGCAGCGAATACGATTCTTCCCGAACCACCAGGATTGGACTTTCGAAAATAGTTGCCATAGAAAACACAGCTGAAACAAGGTGCACGTAACTCAAAATTATCATTCGATGGAGAATTCGACGCTGATTACGAATATCTACATTTTAGCTTGAAAATCTTGAATGAAAAATCTTCAAGATACTAAATACCACCCTCAAATTTGGAAAAATCCTTCGATTTTGGAAAAAAACTTAAATATTTCTTGTGTTTGTTCTTCTAAATTTTAGAAAGTGTTTTTTTCGGATTCAGCATTAAAAAATGAGTATGAGAATGATACTTGATCGAGCTTGAAGTCAAAGATTTATGAATCAGCAGCGGAAAAAGCGCAATTTTGCACGTAATTCTCGATTTTCTCCACCATTACTCACTTTTAATGCAATAAAAATACCATATTAGCGTCGAAAACTGAATCGAATGATATACTTTTGTATTCTAGCCGAGCATCGTTTTTTTTTTTAACATCCACGTCTAAAAGTTGCGGGGATTTTCACCAAAAAATGAAAATCGCTAAACATTTTCGAAACATATATCATTCGACTCGGTGTTCGACGAAATGCAGATATTCGTGATCGAATTCGCGAGCAGCATCGAATGATATATAATACTTTAGAAAAAACCTTGCTCGAATTTTGACTTTACGTGTACCTTACATGAATAAAATATTTAGAACTATCAGCATCTGACTGTTCGAATACATATTACTAAAAACCATAAGAAACCTATATGGTGATCTGAACTAGTATGGTAATCAGAAAACAGTAGAGAATTCGCAATTCAACATTACCTAACCTAAATGCTGACCTAAACTGGTCAGAAAATAATAGAGAATTCACAAGCACACCACATACATCAATACGCATTATAATCAACCGTTGCATACCGAAATGAATTTCCGCGAATGCGAATTCATTCTTTGGAAAGTCAAATTCTCGACGAATATGTATTTTTCAAGCTATGTTTTCAATCATTTTGGTCACTTCTAGAACTTTTCCATCTTTGAGGTTTTTCACCGTAATTCTATGATCAAAAAATATCTACAAATTCTCTAGGTCTTTTTACATTTGTTACCGGTTGAAACGCCGTAATACACTGAATTTTGTCCAACATTGTTCGATCTCTCCCTAGTTCCTTTTCTATTCTTAGTTTTGTTTTCCTATTCCGTTGTGCTCTGCATTTATCTCTTGACTAGCGGACAGATTACTAATACTAACTGAATTGGGAGAGAACATCGACATCTCAGATGTAACAAACACATATTCTACAAGTCATCATCTACCTCTTCGCTGTTAAAGGTTATAAGTTTTATTAGAACTAAAAAAAACTTAAATTGTTCAAGTAATACATTGCTGAATAAACTATTCAGTTTATCCAGTTCCACATAAAAAAATATAAAAAGTTCTCTTGTCCTATAGTCTCGAAAGCGCGGACGAAATCGACCATATCCAATCTGAATTTTTTCACGTGAAATCAAATTTTACAAAAAGAAACAACACTCCAAATGAGATTTTTGTATATGTTGAATAAATATCTGACAGATGCTCCCAGATGTCTGCTGTAATCTTGAGTTATTTTCAATTTTACAGAAAATCGACTAAATACTTCTAGAACTTTTCCATCTTACTTTACTTATACCTAAGAATACTTATCACATTTAAACGAAAAGTGATAGAGGCATGTGGTTTTCACCGTTGGATAGAGAACATCGGGAGACGTAACCTATGCAAAAGCTAGGCTTCCAGATAAGGTTTACCATGGCAAGCATTTCGATGCAAAATCTACGAGACCGCCGTTCCTAGACT
>CAJNOQ010002094.1:0-26348 GCA_905250885.1 Didymodactylos carnosus | reverse complement strand
CGGTATGGTTTTGTAGAATATTTCGTGGCGCATCTTTTAAAAAAAACACTAACCGCGAGATCCTGAACGTACACGAGAAAAATAGAAAATACTGAGAGGCTCATTCATTATGATGCACTCGACAGAAACTTCCATAGTTCTACAGTCAATAATCGTCATACGGAATCTCAGTCATACACATCAATTCCATTTTAGATGAGCATTAATTTGATATATAATAAATTTTTATATCATCTGTAGTTTCAGCTCTACCCCCCTGGAAAAATATTATTTCCAACCGTGTATATGCTTTGTTTCAATTTTTTTGCTCTTTCTAAGTCATTTAATTTCTTGTGATTCATAACTTTGTACAATAGCGATATTCTTTTAATTAGATTACGCGAGGTTTTGTTCAATGTTCTAGCGAAAAGGAATTGAAATACATAAATAGTAACTAAATAATCAGTATGAAAACATATTTTTATGAAAATTCTTGTCGAGGATCACCTAAAGGTCACTTTTTTTAAGGACATGTTAGAACACCCCCTTGGAATTTATGGACGATAAGACAGAATAAGAGACCCCGGGTCTTCTAATATGTCCATGGCTTTAAATACTGGAATATTTGTTATTTACGCAAAAATACATAAAGTCTTTACATAAAGTCATCATCATCATCATCATATGGTTTATGAATCGATTTGAAAAAATTCTTGGTTTTATAACATGCCCAAAAAGTTCTTTTGATTTTTGTCAAATGATTCAACAATAGAAAAAGAAATAATGATATGTGGCAGCTTGGTATTTTGTTCTCGTTTTCTCTTTACTGTAAATACTTGTCTTTGTTAATAAAGTTCAGTAAAGTAGTACGATTCATCATTCACTCGACCACTATTTTTTATTTAGCCTTTGATCACGATTAGCGTACGTAGTAGCACCTTTTAATTAATTATAATTGAAAAACAAGGTGCGATAATATCTCAGCATTATTAATCAAGATTAAATTTATTCATAATTTAAAACTTAGTGTGGCAACAGTGTAAGTTATATGACTTCTTAATTATTATTACTTCCAGTCGGAGGTACAAGATGCTGATTCTTGAATAATATTCTCTATGCCAATTTCAATAAATTTTTCATAAACTATCACGATATTGCAAGAGATCCTATATCGATAACAGGGACGACTATTCGAATTCACGCATGATTAATAAATTATTATTTTAACCGATTGCCATGTGAATTTAATTTGACTGTATGTACGATACTTTCTTTCTCATTTGATTCTGTAAATTTTGTAGCCGGTGCCATCAGTACAAACTGCGTTTTTTAACATTCTCACAACTTAACATCTTCAATTTTCTCAGTAAGAAGATGTAAGGATTCAAGAAACTTCCAGAAGTCAAGATCTTGAACATCTTGTAATTTCTTGACGTCTTGTACCAAGATCTTGGACATTTTTGAATCATCGTTTTGTTTTACTCTCTTGTTTAAATATAAGTGCGAATATTTTCACACTTAGAATAACTTCGAACTTGTTTCCTTCTTGACCATAGTTATTTAAGAAAGAACCTATGATTCTATGTAGTCGTATATCTGACGGCTATGGTTGTCATAGATGAAAACAAAATATCAAGAAAAAGTTTCACTTAAGATCTTGGAATATCTTCAGTGCATTCACGCAAGATCTTGAAATTTCTGTTCCCAACATCTTGACTGAATGATTCAAGAATCCAAGTTATTGACTTCTTAGTGTCGTTTTCAAGATCTTGTGACATTTCTTAACCCAAGATCTTGGATACAAGACGTTTCAGAATTTGTTAAGATCAGACTTTATGCTGCCATATACAAAGAGTAATAAAGAAAAATATATTGCGTCGTAAATCAAGAATATATGTACGCATATCTTTCCATTAAATATATTATTTCCTCGTTAAATTTATGAGGTTAAAATTAGAGGTTAACTTGACACCGAATATTATTAGTCAAGGAAGTATTATCTTTCAACACATTTACTTTAATATTTGCCATAAAATACTTACAGAAAGATAGAAGAGATCATATGAATACAAACATAGAAGACTATAGTTACAAGATAAACGCATTAAATACGTCATATTCTTCTATTAATATCCCCGAACGAATGAACAATGTTGCCAAATATAAAACTAGAGTCTTTAACTCGTCATTAAGAATCACTAATAATTTGATTTAGTTGATTGTCGACACTTTTTTCTTAATCGTGTTAAAAAAAATGAATAGACAAATATAATGCATATTCTTTTGGAAATGACTTTGTTGTGCAATGTCAATGTGCCTAGACAAAAAATATATTAGTAAAGTATCGAGTCTATGATCGTTAAGCAACAAAACATGAGCCAAGATGATGTTGTGCATAACCGCGGTTTCTCAATATTGTATGTATACCCACTAAAAATAAAATAAATGAAAAAAATTATTAAAAAAGAAAATTGTGCATATCTTTCATAGAATCTGATTGAAGGTTGAGGAAAAAAAATAGAAGTTAAATTCCTTTCTCCATATATGAAGGTGACTCACGTATCATTTATTTTGGTTCGGCAGTATATTCGTTTCGATCACTTTCAGTTATTCCCAATGAATGATTTAATTCAGACGGTACTTTTGCCTTATAAACTACTCTGCTTTCCAATATACGTCTAAAACAACAATAAATTATTCGGTGTTATGTCTAGTTCTCTTTTCCTCCATACCCATGATCATCAGATACTGTTGCTTTCTATACAGATGTTTCTATTTTATTTGCAAATGTTTCTTGATGCTGATCATAGATGACTTTTGATAAAAACTCTAGACTGTCACTTGGAACTGTTCGATCCGTTGTATACATTTCATGTCAACCACTGGATAATGTGGCAGTCGACTATAAATGATTTCATGGTTCATCTAGTTGTGCTTCATGAGTCTGTGTAGCGTAAGAATATTTCTGATGTTGAACTTTTGCCGTTGAAAGTTTCGTCTGATTCGAAACGAGGAAATGATAATTAATCACGATGACGGATAGCATGATGAATCATATGAGTAACCATAATGGAAGAAGAGTAATAACCACGTATCAGTGAATACAATAGTCAAACAACATTTGTAAACATTCACCATTACTGCAGTTCAGTACTCTAACGAGGGAACCTATGAAGGCGTCCCACTCCGATTTCAATGATTTATACATGAATAGATAGATCACAGTGAGGTAGTAAATACCCTAAAAAGATTTGGGCCGATGACTGTTGAAGTTCCGATTTCAATCAGTTTTTAAGGAACTCTTAAAAGTAACCGAAACCTTTTCTTAATGAAACAAGATTGTAGCCCATAAATTTCTGATTAAAATGAGATATCTCTCAGCTTTACATGACCTATCTTGGCAAAGTTATAGAATTTACAAGAAAAGCCCTAAGTGTTCACTCTCAGTTCAAAGCTACAGAAATAAGAAGAAATAAACTTAGGGCTTCTTTTGTAAATTCTATAACTTTGCCAAGGAAGGTCATGTAAAGCTGGGAGATGTCTCATTTTAATCAGAAATTTATGGACTACAATCATATTTCATTAAGAAATGGTTTTGATTGCTTTTTAGAGTTTCTGAAAAACTGGTTTTCCACAAAACCGGCTCTTCGGCAGTCATGGGCCCAAATCCTTTTAGGGTATTTACTACCTCACTATGGTCTGTCTATCTATCCCTGTATAATCATTGGAATCGGAGGGGGATACTTCCATAGGTTCTCTCGTAAGTTGTCAGAAAAGGACCAATATACGTTTTTTTAAAAGAAAACAACTTTTTTATTACTGTGTTTAATAAAAAAAGCTGAATTATTTAACTATTATATCTGGGATTTCCGACGACTTCAGAATATCTTAAATCTGATCGAGCTGCACCTATATAGCGTCAACGCATATAAAATAATCGAAACATGTGATTGTACTCTTATCTTTTCTGATTTTTAGTATGAATATTCTCATACAAGCTATTTTTAAACGTTTGAATACTCAGATGTTGCAAGTGACTCTTTATTTGAGTTAATTAGCTAGATTCTGTCAAATCGTTTTTTACTATTTTCTTTTAGACTCTTTTGATATCCTCAGGCTTGATTATCTCTGAAAATGGCAATATTTTTTTTTTTTTGATTTAAATTGGATTCTTTTGAGTTTTTATAGGTTAGATAGTTTATATTCATATATTTCTGAATAAATGGAGAAAAATATTCGTGTAAATGTCACAATAACAAAGTATTGACATACATGAATGAACGTTCAAAGAAAGTTCATTTCGTATATCTCTTATTCTCTGTTTATTTGACCCAGTAAGGAAACAAAATAGCAAAAAAGAGAGAAAAAAATGATACTCTTAAAAATGGTAAATTACTAATATTATCAAAACTATTGCCTGTATTCATAATTGAATTTTGGCATGTAATTTACGTCGAAAAGGGAAAGAACTTTCTCTTTTCTTGTATTTTGACTTTTCTTTCGACATCACTCTTTTTTTTTTCTTGGTTTTTTTGTTTCAACAAAAAAAAAAAAAAAAAGAAACATTAATTGAGTTAATCGACGACTGTTGATTTCTATTAGGTGCTCTCTTTGCTACAGTAAAATGAAAAAAAAAGTCAAGAAGTGGTTTTCAATGCTCATCTAGTTTTTTATCTTAGCTATAAAGATGAAGCTACTACAGTAGAAACGAGGAGAGTTTCCGTTAAAAGTGAGGTAATTGATGTTGTTTCACCACACTAATTTTAAGTGACATGAATAAAGCAAAAAAAGAAATTTTCTTTCTCTGCTTGAAACACTTCAGACATAAATGACTTTTAATCTATATGCACGTACGAAAAGTCAATTTATTGAAAACGTGTTTGATGAAAATTTTTTCAAGAATCCATTATTTTTATGTAATACAATAAATCTCATCATGGGAGAGGAAATTGCCAAAATGTCAAAGTGATTTTCAAGCTATCTACAACTATTGAAAAATATTCTTCTCTATTGTTCTAATCTTTAACAATATCCTTCAAAATATTTCAAAAATCTTAGGCACTTCGTTTTGAACTACGATGTGAAGTAGGCGGACATAAAAACGTGCATAACAAAAAAAAAAAAAAATTTCTAAAAATTATGATCATTATATTTCTATGTATTGAATTCTGAAATCTAGGTTCTTTCTTCATCATTGACATGACTTTTTATCTAAAATTTACCTTTTCTAGAAACAAATATAATTTTTCAACTCATCGTATGTTAATTATTTCAACAAAAATTGACTAATTAATCTTTAAGTTAGATGAATATATTTGCATGTAAAATGTACAAGTAGTAAAGAAAATTTTTCATGCGTACTAATGCATATTATTTTGTTTTCCTTTCTCTATACATTAAAAATTAATGAACTAGAATAAAATCATGATCTCCTGAATGATATAAGACAAAATAATAAAGAATTCATGTTTCCTTGCTATGTTAAAGATATTGAATATATAATAATAAGAAACTGTCAATGTGATACGAGCGTGACTGAAAGAAATGAGGATGGGTAAAGTTATATATTTTTTTTTAGTAGTCAGTCATTATTTTGTATACAGTAGATATGCGAAGTCTCCTTTTCCTCTATGATGGAATTGGATTAAAACAAAAAAAGCCTGTATTTCATTAATTTTTCAAATATTATTAAAATATTTGACTACATTCCTTTTGTGAGAAATATTTTATATACAACAGATAAAATAATCTTTCAATTCATTTTTTTTTCCTCTTGTTTTGCATCTGCAAATAAACGATACTCATAGAGTAACTGTTTGAATTTTCTGATTCATCTTCTCTATCTACGCTAATTAAGGAGTAAATGTGCATATCAGAATATATCAAGAAACCGTGGTGTGAATAATTGCATTTCAAAAATAAAACAAAAGAACTGCGTTTAAAAAGAAAAACACATTCACCATAATGTGTGCGTTTTCTATTGAGTATAATTTTACCATTGATTGGCTTCATTTTGTATGAAAATGACTTTTAGATTTTCAGTTATATTTAGACTAACTCCGGGTTCTCACATTCTAGAGTCATCTAACAAGGCGTCAGTTTTCTAAAGTTAAATGAGTAAGTAGCCCCATTTTTTTCAACTATACTTACGAAGAAAGTTAATTAAATTTTTTTTTATCAATAGAGAAAAACACGACATCACGTAATTTTTCAATAATTAATCCAAAAAAAAAAAAAGAATTAGTACGAAAGAGAGAGAGTGAGAGAAAGAGTGAATATGTATATGTCTAGAATTCTATGTGTAATGTAGAATTTATATTTTCATAAAACAGTAGAAAAAAAAAAAAAGAAAATGAATTAGAGAGTAAATTCAGCAGCTGTCGTTCTCATCGACAAATTAACCATTCTTGTTCCCTTATAATTATTAATACTTTTTGCTGATGATGATGTTGTCCTTGTTGTACGTGATTTTCTTATAGCTTGTATTAAATATGGCCAACATATACTAATTGGCCATAATTTTACTAATTGTTGTCGAAATACTTCACCAGTAAGAGTATAAATATAAAAATGAATAGCATAATTAAGATGAGATAATGTTGCTAAATGTGCTGTTATAAAATAATTTCTTTTTTCACTTAATAATCTTGTTATTTGTTGTTTATTACCATGTGATTGTATTATATCATTTATTTCTGTTGGTAATGTAAGAAATAAAAATGCCATTGCACTACCAACTAACATAAGTGTTAATTGTCGATCTTTTTCATGTTTACGTTTTGATTTTCTATGTGTTATAATATCAGCACGTCTAGATGAATGTCTAAGACGTGACGATTTAAATACACGAACAATAATAATAAAATTACATACAATCATAATCATAAATGGTATTAAATTTGATTTAATTACATCAAAATAAGAATCATAAATATTAAAAAATTTTGCATATGGTATAACATCCGTTCGACAATGACAATGACGTGTTATTTCTGGTATTGTTTTATTCATATAATCTAATGGACGATGATATACATCAATAATAACAAAACCGTATAAAAAATGTATATTAAGTAATGCTATAACAATAATTAATACAGTTGTTATTATATAAGCTATTTTTGGTCTACAAAATTTTCGACATTTAATAGGACATAGTACAACAAGTGCTCGATCAATTGAACATGCTGTTAATAAATAATTTGCCAAATCAAATGAAAAATATATTCCAAATACAAATAATTTACATAGAAAATTTGTTTTTATTAATACATTATAATTATATACGGGTAAAACAAAATGAATTTGAATACAAAGTAAACAGAGTAAATCAGCAACGGCTAATACAAAGAAATATATTGAACAAGATTTTTTACGTAATGTTTTACGATAAAATACTAAACATGACATTGTACTACCAATAAGACCAATAACAGCAATAAATGGACCAAATACACCATAGACAATATGATCAGCATACCAAAGATAAAATTTAGCACGATCTTGATCATCTTTATGATAATTACTTCGTTGATCTATTGTTAAATTCATTTTAATTAATTTTGTTCTAAAATTAATAAAAAGTTTAAAAAAAAATAAAAACAATTGTCTTGTTTTTTTTTCTCTTCTTTTTTAAAAAGTAAATTTAATAGAGTAAGTGTTCGATCTACATAATCATTTTCTAACTGTAAAAAAACAAATGTGTATTTCATTAACTTGAAAAATGTCTTATTAGAGAGCTTTACAGTTTAACTGTGTCTTTCTTCTTCTTCTTCTTCTTCTTTTTTTTTTGACACCTTTTGAATCGAACTTCACGAAGATCAGAGCTGCTTTATTTAATGGCCTTGGAATACATCCGACTTCTAACTAATTAATATCAATTAGTTTCTCTACAAATTAGAAACATCCTATTTTCTCATTTCGCTTTTCATTCCACATAGAATTTCTAGAATGTGACAGTATTTTCTTTATACTCTAATTTTTTTTTTTTTTTATTTAATTGCTCTCTTTTAGATTTGATTATACAAGCAATTAAATATCTATTTCAAGGCAAAACTTTCCTATACTATAATGAAGACAAAATTCTTATTTTTGTAAGATATTATTGTTCATCAAATGTATATGTCTTTTTCTTCTACTACTTACATATCTTCTGGCTATATAAACTGTTTGCCTATTGCTCCCCCCTCCACAAAAAAAAAAAAAATTTTGCTTGCTTAATTATGTGTCTCAATTCTTTCAAGTTTACTTCCATATATCGTGTCTATTATAAATAATAAATGATATTTTATTTTTAAATCTATTCACAATTCAAAAGACATTAAAATATAATTCAATTCAATTTATGCGTATTAATCACAGATCCCAGCGGTTTTACACGTATAAAGTATTGTCAAGAGTCACATAGATTTCGATGACTTTCATATAGTGTTCAAATTACTTCCGATTCAGATTGCGTTCTTCTATATTAATGTGATGAAATGTGTTTAAATGTTGCTAATGTCATTGGGGGAGGGGAGGTCTTCGTTTTACTATCAAATTCGGATACAAAAAAAACAGAAGAAGAACAATATATTAATATATATTTCCAAAATGTCGTGCAACTAGAATATTCCAAAATTAATCTATATCGAATCAACAAATAACACTCGTTTTTATCTTTATGATTAATAGCTACAATTATTCTCTTAATAATTTATGTTTCACTTTTTGACACAATTTTTTTTATCAAATAAACAATAAGAATTAAACATTTTTGTTCTTTATACTTAAGAGAATAAATTAGAAATCTATGACTACTTTAAAAAAGAGTGTATAAAAATTACTTACCATCGTATAAATGACAGAGAACATATTTATTCATAATTATTTGCATGTAAACTAATTTTTCTTTTCGTGAATAAAAAATACTAAATACCACTCTATAAAATTAAGAAATAATTTATAGTTCTGCACCTAAACCTTCTGAAAAGTTGAACGTATAAAGAAATGTATAAAGAAATTAGAAATGTCATTGTGAATCTTTCTCACATTTTTATGTATAGTCTATATCTCTCTCTCTCTCTATCTTCTTTTTTTTTTGTTACTGCTATGAAATGTGAAAATCTATCATTTCCATTTCTCTCTCTGTCTCTTTCGTTCTCTCTGCTTCAAGCGAGAAAATGATCAAGAATTCACATCATATCCATTTTTCTTCACTCTCACTACGTTTTCTACATGACATATTATAATTAAAAACAATTTGTACAATGAGACACGAATATAGACTGTCTGATGATTAGGAGAAACGGAAGCAAAAATTGAAAAATTGTGATCTTTTCTTCTCTTCTCGTTATACTTCTATTCATTTCTTCTTTTTTCTTCTCCCTTTGTTCTATTAAGAGATTCTCAATGTCTTTTTATTTCTCAAAAAAATGTAGGTACTCATTTGAATTTTTTTTTATGAAAAATAATAACAGTAACAACAACAACACCTAAATAATTTCTCTTTTTATATAAATTAGGATACGTACCGTCTCTATTCATTCAGACAGGATATCATGATTATATCTATGAAGAAATAAAAATTGAAACCTCGATAAAATGATCAAGAATTTACGTGTTTATTCAGAATGATAACAGATCTTTTACCTATATCCTTAAGGAAAATGAAATTTATTCATGTTATGTCAATGAATCTTGTTATCATATACATGATAAACTCGTACAAAATTTTTCAAATGATATGTAGGTTGTTTCGTAGGTTTTTCTGACAAAATCAGACAATATAATCGTTTTCAATATATGTATAATGTTCAGAATTTCATGTTGACATAACTTCTTTTTTGTCGAACAAAGAAAACAATCTATTTATAAACTAATTAGAGGTAATTTTCTTTATTAGTTAACTTAGTAAACGCTACATATTGAAATAAAACACAGTAAAGAATATGAATAGTTCTGACAGAATATATTCCCTTCCCTGTTCTCATTTTTTTTTTTTTTTTTTGTCAAATCATCGATCATTCTTCAGTTCTATTGCCTGATCGATAATACCCTATCATAGAATGACACGTTCAAAAACAAAAACAACAACTTACTACAGTTAATTAAAAAAAATACAGAATATTTGAATATATATGGATGCTTTTTTTTCTACAAAAACAATACATTAATAATCTAATACTTAGGACGAGCGCGTGACTCTTAAGACAATGATACGAGTACACTGGTTGTTTTCTCGCAACAATATTTTATTCAACTCTTACTCCGTATTATTCAACGTAAATTTGAGAGTATATTATAAACATCCTCATACAGATTTTCCGATTCAATCAAAAAAGTAGAGTTCAAAATACTTATGAGACTTGATGTAAGTTTGTTTTTCGGATAAGATAAATTGAAGATTTTTCTTGAATATATTTTCAATAGTCATTGACAGATCGTCATTCGTAAAAACAAAGAAGATTTGACAGTGGTCGTCAGCAAGTGAGTAACGTTCATAATATAAGAAAACATTTAGTTTACATACTTTTTGTTCTCACTTACATTTCATAAGACAAAAGTTGTATTAAATATGACTAATCCTGGATTAACCTAATTTTGCATAGAATATTGCTTTCAGACATAAATTGTCAGATAAATGCTTTTAAGTATTGGTCATTAATAATACAGAAATAGTTTAATAACAGTTTGTGAAGAATAGTGCCATTCTTCTCATTGTCCTCTCATTCTTTTCTTTTTACTCTGCTCTTCTTCAATGCATGGTATACATCTATTACTCTCTCTCTCCCTCTCACACTAGTCATCTTATACACGTCACTCTCTCTTTGTTTTCTATGAACATCTCTCTCTCTCTCTCTTGCTGTTGATAGAGAAGGAAAAGACGAGTGGAGTTGAATTCGGATAAAAGAAGAGGACAGTCGTGAAGTTGTGTCATTAGTGTACACATTGTTGTTTTTGTTTCAAAATAAAAGGGTCTCACGATTCCAGAAAACATTCCACCTACTGGATATACTGAAAACTTGAGGAAAAAATACCGGATTAAGGGTACCCCCCTCTGTTTTTAGTAAAAAACTTTCCATTTTGAACTGAACATAGCCTAATGTAGAAAAAAGCCTGGGCTATCGAATGAGACCACTCTCAGCTCTTCATAACCTTCCTTAAAAAGCTTATAAAGCTTTTCCTCAAAGCCTAGAAAATCTCAACTTTTTAGTTTCGTAAACCTTTCTCTCCTTTCCTATATTATCAAATCTTTTTCTTATAGATAGTCTGATAGAAGAAAATGTGTTCTTCAAAATGAGACGTCTTACAGAATTTTCCGATGAGTTTTCATGGAGATATAAGCATCACTGCAAAGGCCAAACAGAACCTGCGTACAATACATGTTTTCTTCACTATGCGTTTTTTCGTTAGTCCCTTCAATCCAGTCACATTGTGACTCCTCCAAAAATGATCCGGTCGAGCTTGAATTTTGACCACAGATACTTCAGACCCTATCTCGGAAGTAAAATGTATTTTTAGCGTTTTCGATTTCAACTTTCGGTATGAGAAAGTTTTTAAAATCAAAACATGTTTTTTATACAGGAGTTTTAGTATTTTTCTAATATCTTGAGAAGGAAAGACTATTTTTCGAAAAGAAAATTTTCTCTCCTGAGATAAGGTCTAATTTGAGCACAAATTTGAGCTCGGTCGGACCATTTTTTCGAAGGATCGTAATGTGGCTGGATGAAAATTGGAGTTATCCAGAAAACCCATAGAAGAACATCTCAGAAAAGTCTGGGTAGAAATATATCGATTTTCTTTTTCGATGTTCTATCACTGGTACAAATTCGAGCCCAATCGAACGTGTGCTCCGAATTTGGCAACAAGGTGGAAACGAGGGGGAGGGTACCGTTAAAAACTGGAGAGATATGAACGCGTCTTGATCAGCTGTGCAAAACTCTTACCTTCTTTGTACGTGCATGCTCCAACAGATTTATTCTTATGGATACTCCACAATCTTGATCATCACATGTTTTTCATAATAAACTTCTTCTGAACTCTCGTGACTATGAGTTTTAAAAACAAGTGATTTTTTACTTTTAGTTCTTATTTTAGTTCAAAAACATTTTAGTTCTTATTTTTAATCTTGATTCCCGATCGCATGATATGTTCTATTCTGCGAAAAAGGTATATGTGAAAAATGTTCCACGATAAAGTTGACCGTCAGAAAGTGACTGATTTCTGAAGCATTCTAAAAAGTCTTAAGAAAAGCAGTTATTAAAAATGATCTCGACTCGAAAAACATTGCATTTTGTAGAGAGCTTCTTGGTGTATCTACGATGTTTCGTTCTTCACTAAAAATTAATAATTCATCAGTCATGTATCGTTAAATGCATCCAGCTATATCAAAATAAAAATAAACTATTCTATTTCTTGTTTTTAACCTTGATTCTCAGTCGCATGATATGTTCTATTCTGTGAAAAACGTTCCATGATCAAATCGATAGTCAGAAAAGCGCCCTTGAAAAATGCATAATAGCCGTAGTCGTATTTCGATATTCAATGAAACTTTTCACTGAAAACCCAGTCATCGATTCTTATATAAGAATCTTATCAGAAACGTCTAAGTCTCTTACCAGTGTCTTACGATTCTTATGGGAATTTGATCAGTTTCTTATATAAGATTGTTTAAGATTTCCCATTGGTAGTTGTAAGTGTCTTACAAGAATCTTATAAGATTTTCATAAGAGGTTCGTAAGAAATTCATAAGAAGTACCAAAAATTCTTATGAAGTTTTCCAGCCAATCGTAACAGAAGTCACCAAAACCAACTCATAAGCTGCCTTTATAAATAAGAATAATATATGAATTTTTGGTACTTCTTATGAATTTCTTATGAACCTCTTATGAAAATCTTATAAGATTCTTGTAAGACACTTACGACTACCAATGGGAAAACTTAAACAATCTTATATAAGAAATTGATAAGATGCCGATAAGCATCTTATCAGTTTTATCAAAAAAAGTTTGTGTAGGAAAGTTTGTCAAAACTGAAGACTTGAAGTTGATATTAGTTTTCCTCGAAATCTCTCTGCTTCGATAGTTGGGATCACAGTTGTCTTTTATGCATTTGACTTATAATCGAAAAGCTGATTTTGACGAGTACTTAGTACTTGATGTATTCGTGGTCTCAAGCCAATGATTTTTCTTTCCAGTTCACTATTAGAGAGAGAAAGGGAAAAAGAGAGAAATATCTCTTCTTCTAGAAAATACGGGGACATTGGGTTTCTATGCAGAAGCGTATTTTTTTGATGAATTTTTTTATGACGGCAAGTATCAGAAAATTTTTTCATGATCTGTGAATGTCAAGAACATAGAAGTGTGACAGACATTCCACAAATAATTGAAATATTTGAATATATTCTTCCTTTCCCTTTTTCACAGTACACTTAGGCGTTAGCTATTGATGTTCGGTTCTTCACTGATAAGTAACAATTCATTAGTCATATATCTTTAAGTTCATGTGTTCGATCCTGGCATCGTGCGATGTTTGATTTTGTATTTGTTTTAAGTTTCAGAATGATATAATCGGATTTTAGATTCTTGATTTCGTTCTGGTTCAAGATTAAAGGTTAAATCAAATGTATCCAATGATATAAAAATAAAAATAATCCACTCACTTGTAAAATTCCGTCATTTAGTGTCGAATTACTGACAGTGATCTTAGAGGAAACGATTGAATATTCAGAGAATCGGTTTTAGATACATACTTATATATAATCTCATCGCATCCTATCCAGTAGACTAGAATAACAAACATCAGTCAAGGTTGTCCATCTTGAAGATATGCTTATAGCGAATTGATTAAAAGTTGATGTATCTAAAACTTAAAGGATAAAAGATAAAAGTTTTTTTCAACAAATTGCTGAAGAGACACAAATAGTTATCATTTATTGATAGTTTTCTCATATTTGTATTACAATCAAGTTTATACTTTTTTTCCTATGATTAAAGAGCAAAGATTTCTCGACCACATGAGCAGGCTTCATATTTGTTCTGTTTTATCCTGTTTTTCCTGTATTTTGAAGTCTTTTTGTAGTCTTACTGTTGATTGTGGTAAAATCTGTTGGAAAGCTTTTGCTTCTTACGTGAATCCAATTAGCCCGTTAGACAAATATTTTTATTTTTTTCAGTCAAACAAGAGAAGAGCAGACTAACAGAACTGACGTTTACACCAATGATCAGAATGTCCTCATAAAGACTGACTGTATAAATTCTACACACTCATGCCGAAATGCTAAACGAAAGAAGTAAAAAAAACGAAAGACGAAGAAGAAATGAACAGTAAAGAAAAAGTAAAATGAAGTATGATGTTAGACATGGGCGGGTCGGGACTAGGGACGAAAAACCTGATCCCGTAAAAGTAAAACTTTCATTGTAAAATCAAATTCTAACGTGAGTTTCAAACTCGTTTTTCTATCAATTTTTTTCTTTTGCAAGGCCGTACAAAGTTCTACAACGCATTACAATAGCCAAAAATAGCATCTGCTGTTGATAGAGAAGGAAAAGACGAGTGGAGTTGAATTCGGATAAAAGAAGAGGACAGTCGTGAAGTTGTGTCATTAGTGTACACATTGTTGTTTTTGTTTCAAAATAAAAGGGTCTCACGATTCNAACGAAAGACGAAGAAGAAATGAACAGTAAAGAAAAAGTAAAATGAAGTATGATGTTAGACATGGGCGGGTCGGGACTAGGGACGAAAAACCTGATCCCGTAAAAGTAAAACTTTCATTGTAAAATCAAATTCTAACGTGAGTTTCAAACTCGTTTTTCTATCAATTTTTTTCTTTTGCAAGGCCGTACAAAGTTCTACAACGCATTACAATAGCCAAAAATAGCATTGAACATTTCCCCAGCCACGAAAATCTTTTCGTGTTCGTGGCCAAATTTTTCATCGGAACACAATTAACTACGGGATCGGGATCAAAAAAGACTAGTCCCATCCACTTCTAGTTGTTGTACGTGTAGAAAAAGAGGAAAATGAACGAAAATAATAATAATAATACTGGACGGATAATTAAAAAGAGACATAACATATGGTGCAAAAGTAATGGCAATAATGTCAAACTCTGTTAGACCATATTGTCGACTTCTAAACCAATTAAACGTTTTCTGTTGGAAAGAGTAAAGTCTGAACTACAAGTTTTGTACCAGATATATTTTTCCAAAACGAATCTGAGCAGGAGGAAAAGTCAAAAACCAAACACCTATGAAAAAGTCCTTGCAGCGTTTTTGCAACTTGGAAAGTTTGTATATTATTTCGAGCTCCATGTATGAAACTTGAACAGAAAATATACCAAAATATAGCGGATCAAAAACTCTGTCGATATCAACATTGGTAAAAGTTTTAAAGCCATTCTTGCCTCTTTAATCAAAAACGTTTTAAACATGAATTTTTTTGTAAAATCGGGTCTTTTGCAAAACTATCACTTTGCAAGAAAATCAGCTATCATCTTCAGAAATCATGCATGAACTCAATTCTTTTTGCGTTATTTGTTAAATTAGAAATATGTCTGATCGTAGAAATTTTGCAAAAAAATAATTCAGAAATTTTTTATCGTTGCCAAACGGCCAGGTAGTAAGAACGACCAACTTATTTAGTCTCTTTCATAAAAAGCTGTATTTTGGTACAAAAATCAAGAATAAATTTAACTCCCAATATACCATTGGAAAGGGCACTCTTTATGCTACAAAATTTTATTTAACGTGTTTACTCATTTCTCTTCTATTCAAACAAACTAATAGAAAATAGAAATTGATGTTGCTTCAGAGTGAAGTTGCAAGGAGTTTTTTAGAGGTGTTCGGTTTTTTTTGACTTCTCCTCCTCCTCAGATTCATTCTAGAAAAATATGTCTGGTACGAAACTTGTAGTTCAGACTTTGCTCTTTCCAATAAAAAAAGTTTGATTAGTTTAGAAGTCGGCAATACGGTCGAACAGAGTTTGACATTATTGCTATTACTTTTGCACCATATGTTAAGATTGATTATCTATAACTATGTTTTAATGCTGTATAACATTTTCTAAATAAGATTAAGTGAATTTTTGTTTATGTGTAACAATACATTATTTAACACATTGTGATAATCTCACTTATCGTTTTTCTACACTCGCTTATTTCTTGTATTTCTGAAAAAATTTATTGACTTTCCTATTTTTCTAAGGAAAAAAATCCTTTTCTGTTTCTGTTTTTTTGAAAGTCGAAGATAGTACGAACTCTGCACGAGACATTCCGCAGATAGGAACAGTTCTTAATAAGTGGGTTGCAACAATTTTCCTAGATGCTGTGATACTAATTACATAAGTGGTGTATGTTGATTCGATGTATCTTTGAATAGAACTGAAACTCTCAAAATTTATCAGTGATATGAATCATGTTTGGAACTTCAATACATTTCGTAATCTACGAGTAACACTACACGTAACTAGGTGTCACACAAGTATTACAACACGGAGAAAGTTACTGCATTCTAATACGCATCAGTTAGGAGATAAATCGATACTACCCGGGTTAAAAACACGCATTTATGCAAAAACCGGGATTAGTTGTAGATAAATTAAATACAGTGCTGCTAATTCAAAAATCGAACAAAATCTTTTTCCGAGATATTTACACATAGTTGGATAGAGCCGGTCGAGCTGAGTAAGAATATGTACGTTTTGGTATTCCAGATTGACTGGATGAACAAAAAATTCGAAAAAAATCAAAATTTTTAATTTCAAAAAAAAAAGATAAATTTTTAATAAAACTTGATTTTTTGGCTGTTCACATTGTTTCGAAGATTCGGAAGAGTCTTTTTAGACTCATCATGTAAAACTGTGTCTAGATACATGGGTTTGTGCGTGTTCGAATATAACCCTTTATTCCCGCTTGGGTCATTTTCGACCCATTCATAGAAATAATGTAGAGAAGTAACAAAGCATCGGATCAAGAAACTTTATGAACATCGTGTGGAAGATTCAATAAGTTATAGATTCGTAAAAAGTAACTGGGTTTTTCATCACTTCTTGGCTAAGATATTTAAGTCTGAAAACGGTGAATTTTAAAAAAAAGTGAAAAAGTCTGATTTTTTCTAAAGATCTTTTTTTCGCTTGCACGAGTTGATTATTTTTGTGTTTTGGGCGGGTACACATATACTACTATGGGCATGATCTATTTGCAGAAAAATGTTTAACAATTTCTTGAGTAGAGAAGTGAGAGCTGCGTCCTTCAAGACAACATTGGTCTTCTTTAACCCATTCGGGATGAGTGACATGAAAAATGTTATTTTTCTATAGTTATCGATATAAACTTATAATTAACAATATATTGATACTAAAACACTTTTACTTGAACTAATAGCCATTCAAATCATAGAATTTTGGGAGAGCAGCAGCCTAGTCTTTGAAAGATAGAAAAGTGTGAGGGATCACGCCTCTAGGTGATGACCTTTTTTTTCTTTCTATCTTTCATACAGTCATGCATTGTTTGTTTTCTTCTGACTATACAGTGCGCTATTTATTACTTTGTGAAGACAGTCAGAGTATTTATCACCATCGCCTATATACTCTTCTCTCATATATTTGTGTGTGTTTTCACTTCATTCGATCAGTAAATGTAGAGTACATTTATGTCTTAAAGTAATATGTAATTACTGTACTCTAATTTCAATAGTATTAATTTGATTAATCGCCTTTCTTCTTTAATGTTAATTGTATTTAACAATTTTATCTATACTATTTTCTCTATACCATCTTAACACACTAGTCAAGCTATGATTCTGTGCTGTATTCTGCTTCTTGAATTAGTATGTGATTAATCCGCATCCTCTATTTTTCTTTTATTTTTAATGTTTACCTTTAAAACTCACTTTTTTAACAATATAAAATAATTATTGCTATAATTATATTGTTTATAATAATATAAAACAATATAAAACTAATATAAAAAAAAAATACATAATTGTTTTAAAGAGTACCATTGTAAAAAATAAACATACGCATCTTCTATTAAGCATATCATGAATCATTTTTCAAAATAATTCATGATAGAACGAACTTTCTAGCTTATACAGACCAAGTAAACACACAAATACAAAAAACCGCAACAAAAATCAAATAAACAAAATATTAAATTTTCATGTCACTCAGCCTGAATGGATCGTAAATGACCCATTCTGCTCCTCCGCAATGAAAGAACTTCGCTCAAATTCAACCATACCATTGTTATATTGAGCACCCACATAAGTTATTCCCCGGATCAACTCAACACCAGATCTGCTGGATTAGCATCAGGGGATAAAGGGATAATATGGTCAGATGATTTTGGACCTGAGTCGAAGCTTGAAAATGTGTCGAGAACACCTGGCAAAGCTTCAAGCATCCTCACGCGGGATATTAAATCGATATTTTTATTTCATTCTACTGATGCGAGGAAAAAATGTTACTCATCTGTTTTAGGAAATTTTACTTCGTTGGGAAAAACTAAAATTTTTTTATTAGTGAAAAACCATGCAACTGCGCTCGCATGCATATCGACTAAATATCCCAGGCGAAGAAGTTGAAGATTTTGCCAGGTGCTCTCGACTCATTTTCGAGGTTCGACTAAGGTCCAAAATCGTCTAACCATATTATATATGAACGCTCAGAAGCAACTGGACTATAAACTGGTGCACAGCGTATGTTGAGAAGAACGTTTCTCTCTCTTCCTCTCTCAAGTAGTGAACTGGAAAGAAAAATCAATGGCTTGTGACCAAGAATACGTCAAGTACTAAGTACACCTCAAAATCAACTTTTCGATCATCCATAAAAGTTAACTGTGATCCCAACTACCAAAGCAGTGAGATTTCAAGGAAACTAATAATAACTTTAAATCTTCAATTTTGACGAGCTTTCAATGAAATACTTCATTGAAAAAAGTCCGACTACGGCTACTATGCATTTTTTAAGGGCGCTTTTCTAATCGTCGATTTCATCATGGAACGTTTTGCATTAATCAAGACACGTTCATATCTCTCTGATTTTTAATCAGGTATTTTTTCCTCAACTGTGTAACGGTTTTCAGTATATCCAGTAGGTGGAATGTTTTCTGGAATAGTGAGACCCTTTTATTTTGAAACAAAAACAACAATGTGTACACTAATGACACAACTTCACGACTGTCCTCTTCTTTTATCCGAATTCAACTCCACTCGTCTTTCCCTTCTCTATCAACAGCAAGAGAGAGAGAGAGAGAGAGTAATAGATGTATACCATGCATTGAAGAAGAGCAGAGTAAAAAGAAAAGAATGAGAGAACAATGAGAAGAATGGCACTATTCTTCACAAACTGTTATTAAACTATTTCTGTATTATTAATGACCAATACTTAAAAGCATTTATCTGACAATTTATGTCTGAAAGCAATATTCTATGCAAAATTAGGTTAATCCAGGATTAGTCATATTTAATACAACTTTTGTCTTACGAAATGTAAGTGAGAACAAAAAGTATGTGAACTAAATTTTTTCTTGTTATATTATGAACGTTACTCACTTGTTGACGACCACTGTCAAATCATGTTTGTTCTTAAGAACGACTACCTTTCAAGAATATGACGAGCTTCACAATAAAATATTTCATATCGAAATCCGAGTACTGCTGCTTTTGCTAAGGCCGCTTTTCTCGGAGGAAATCGTATTTAACGGAATCAAATTATTACGAAAGCAAGAGCAAAGAGTTTAATTTTGAAGGGATGTTACATGTACTTCCCTTTTTTTCCAAATTGCTTTTCAAAAGCATTTTCAAATTTTTTTTTGTCCCTGTTATACTAAAAACAAGAACTGTATATGAAACGCTAGAAATAAAGAATAAGAATCAGAAAGAACTGGTAATGACACCTCTTTTTGTAGTGCTGTTGTTTGGATAATTGTGGATATTATGGATTAAAAAGAGAAACAAACTAAGATAGCTATTCTATCTTTTCGAGTATGAAAAAAGAATTTGATATGTTTTATTCAAGAATCCTTTTGTGAAGGCAAACATCAGAAAATTTTTTTCATAATCTGTGAGTGTCAAAAATAGAAGTGTGACAGTCATTCATAACAATTAAAAGGCAATATTTCATATAAGAGCCTGAAAAGGCCAACCAGGTAGATTAAAAAGTTATAAAAAACATTCTAGTTCTTATTTTTAATCTTGATTTATATGTGAAAAACGTTCCAGGATAAAGTCGACCATCAGAAAGTGACTAATGACTGATTTCTGAAGCATTCCAAAAAGTCTTAAGAAAAGCAGTTATTAAGAATGATCTCGACTTGAAAAATATTGCATTTTGTAGAGAGCTTCTTGGTATATCTACGATATTCCGTTCTTCACTGAAAAAAACAACTTTCGAGCAGAGTTCTACTTGAAATACTATAAAAAACAAAACCTAAACGTTTGAGCTGCTCTCAAGGTGTGCGAAAAACTTGACAGCATACTGGGTACTGCTGAAAGAACATGTTAAAGGTCGTGTAGAGCTGGGGATGTTTCATTTTATTCAGAACATGTAAATGTTTGAGTCGAAATCTAGTGAATTATAGGTAGTCGACTATGCTGATTCCGAATATCGAGATGAGCCTTTCCGCTAGGCCTCCAAAGATCTGGTCTTCTAGGAAACCAGTTTTTCAGATAACCCAAACCTTTCTTAACAATACAGGATTTTAGCGCACACATTTCTGATTAAAATGAAACATCCCCCAGCTCTACACGACCTTTCTTTGCAAAGTTATAGAAGCTATAAGAAAAATCCTAAATTGTTCATTGCCTGTTCAAAGCTACAGAAAAAATAAGAAGGAAAAAATTAATTTAGGGCACTTCTTATATAAGGGATGTTTCATTTTAATCAGAAATTTGCGCGCTACAATCCTGCATTGTTAAGAAAGGTTTGGATTATTTTTTGGAGTTTCTGAAAAACTGGTTTTGCAGAAGATCGGATCTTTGGAGGCCTAGCGGGAAGGCTCATATCGATATTCAGAATTAGCATAGTCGATTACCCATAATCCACTAGATTTCGACTCAAAAGCGATTTATCAGTTAGGGACCTTCCCTCGTTAGTTTTAACTGTTTTCAGTTACCGAAACTGTCACAAAAAAAAGCCTGTCCTTTAACCTAGCTTTGCCAAGAAGTAAGCGTCAAAATTACAAAAAAAACACAAGTCATCGCGCAGACAGCGTTGAAAATCTCCCTCTTGCAAAGAATACAATTAGAAACCATCCAGAAAAACTTAAAACAAAAAAATCTCATTCCCTAGATTTTTGAAAGAAGATTCATTTTTGTAGAGAATTGGTCATTCGTGGGATGTCGAAGATTATCCTAGAAAAACGTTAAAGTAGGGGAATATCGAATTTTTTTCAAAATTTAATGTTTGTTAGCTACCTTTAAAACTATATCATTGAGTTTAGCAAATTTTTTTGTCTTCAACTAAAATTGCAACAGTTTTGGCACACTCTCAATTCCAAACAAAATTGTGCGGCTACGCAAAGTACCTTTAGTTTCGAAAGACAACAACTGCAGTATAAAAAGTGAACGTTTTGGTTACATATTAGAATCATAGCCAAAACAACGCTAAGCTGCAGAATACATAGATATGGCACAAGAAAAGATACACTTAGATACAACAGACAAATATGAATGTGCTTGAATACGACTAGTGAAAAGGCACGAAGGAGAGATATCTCTACGGTCTCATATATGTGCTTTTTCATTAGTCGTATCCGAGCACATTCAAATTTGTGTGTTGTATCCAGGCGTGCAACGTAGGTTACCGTACCTTACCGATTTAACGTCCAACTCAAATCAAACACACTTCATGAATGTAAGTGTGATTATGTAGAAATTGTATTTCATTTCTTAAAGAAATGAAAACACTATTGAAATCTACTCTACTGACTCTTTCAGCTGATAAAATATCAGGAGAAAAGCATTGACTTTGATCATCCTTTGGAAGGTTACACTGTGAAAGTCTTTAACTTTTCCACATTTGTAAGAAAACGAAAGCCTTGAGACTCTTACGGTAGTTCCTTTTATAAAATTTAGATTAAAACTGACTGAGTTATGAAGAATAAATTGAACATATACGTGTTGAATCTCTATAGACATTGCCAAGAATCGAACAGAAACATATCGTTTAGATATACCCTGCATATCTGAGAAGAGACATTTTATTTGCTAGTTCTCTGATATAAAGAAAAGAAAAAAAGAGAAAGGATCAATAAAGAACGTTAGCTGAGAGCATGAGTTTATTCTCAGTACAAACTCACTCTCTCTATTCTAATTTTGCTTTCGATCGCTAGCAAGCGCTAGAAACTTTATTGGTATTATCGGTAAGAAGCGATACTCGGCTAACCGATAATCGGTAAGAAGCGATAATTGGTAAGATATGATAAAACCGATAACGATAAACCGATAAATTATCGTTACCGTTGCATGCATACATAGGAGTTACATGGACAAACCGTTAAGCTATACTTTCATCAGCAAACTCGTCCTGCAAAAATATTCCGAAGAACGATTTTCTACAAGATCTTTGGAAAATCAGCTCGAATTTCTACAAACTGACATAGTAATTTATCGACCTTTTTCCGCAGCTAGATAGTCCGGAGCGTCTGGTACAAGATAAGATCCAAGCAAAACTAATCCAGAGGCACCGAATTTTTCGTGTTTACGACTCAGTTGAAACGAATTTAACGCGTTTTGGCTGGAAATGAAATTTGAAAAGCGCGTTTCACTTTTTCAAAAATTTATAAGATAGTTTCTCTGAAACGTGAAACTCATTTCATAGACTGAAGTCTACAGGGAGGGCGAAGCGTGGGGCGTATGGTTATGGATGAGATTGAGCACGAAAGGTGGAGGAGAAGGTGCGATGACGGAAGCACGAAAAATCGCGACTTTGACTTCAAAGCATAGTGCGAAACTCTGTTTGCGAAAAATTTTTCGTACGATATTTTGAAGCTAAAAGCGCGTTAAAAGAATTTTTAAAAGATATAGGTGACTGACTGGGCATTTTGGTCTGTTTTCCAGTAAGATAAAAGGATTCATAACTCAGTCAAGATCCATCCGAATTATATCAGGATATCAAGGTGTACTCTGTCTTACCTGCTTCAAATGGGATTTTACTTCAGAGTAGTAGAAAGCAGTCCTGTACTGTGGAAGATTTCTAGAAAACCTTCTCAACAACCGAAGTATTTTCTGTTGATTTTTAAAGCTTTTATCGAACTGCATAGTATTGAGCAGGAACAATAGAGTATATCTTGATATCCTGACATAATATGGATGGGGGCTTGACTGGTTTATGAATTTTTTTATTTTATTCAAAAACAGACCAGACATTTCACCCAATATACGTTTTCACCAGGCTTTTGGAAATTACTTGAAAAACAAATATCGCCACGAGGTTAAGCATAGTCGACAAGCTATGTTTTCATGCATTTCCGAAAAGATCTTTTAGAAACTCGATCTTCAGAATATTTTTGAAAGACGACCTCGCTAATGAAAATATAGCTCAAACTGTCGTCTTTCTATTGCTGAAAACTGCATATCTCTATCGTTTACTGTCTAGGAGTAGTTCAAAAAACAACCGATTGCATTATACTTTTGGAAGGATTGTAATTTGTATAAAAACATTATCAATATATCATCAAATTAATTATCGATATAAGATTAATTTGATCTTTAAATTTGACGTTGTTCTAACTGAATAAATTTTATTTTATAACACCAATGTTGCCTTTCTTTAATCACACTAAATTCGCATGATCCATTGAGCTCATTTAGCTGACTTACTCATCAAGCAGGGAACGAAAATTTCGGTTTCTTCTTAATTAGATATAGGTATTCTCCGGTATACCGAATACCGAAAATACCGAAGTTTGGTATATACAGATACCGAAAATACCGACTTTTTTTGACTTGGAATTTTTTGGATTTTTTCATTTAAAATGAGGTGTTTTAGCATCCTGAACAAGCAGAACGTCTAAACAACACTCAGCTGTGTATTTTGAGCATGTACAGATAGAAAAAAAAGAAAAACTTTGGCTTTAGAAGGCAAACAAAGCTCTTGTTTTCCGTCCCTGATTCATTCTGGGAGGGATGTCAGAGTTCTTGCAATTCAGCTCTTCTATAGAATTCTAGGTTAGCATAGATATATAATATATTGACCAAGTTTGAGTCAAGCGGAAATGTATAGAATTCTACGTTAGTACGAATATAGTTGATTAGTGACTCACTTTCATGCACGGCAGACCGCTTGACTGAAACTTGGTCAATATATTATATATCTATGCTTACCTAGAATTCTATACAATTCTACGTACAGTAGTAACCTAGAATTCTATAGAATTCTATACATTTCCGCTTGACTCAAACTTGGTCAATATATTATATATCTATGCTTACCTAGAATTCTATAGAATTCTACGTACAGTACTAACCTAGAATTCTATACATTTCCTAGATTTCTGTTTTGAGAATAACTCGGACTTATCATGTTTCAGCTGTGAATGAGTTGTTGTAGAATTCACAGCGAAAATATAGAATTCTATAGAATTCTGTAGAATGTCTGAAATGTAGGAATTCTGCCACTGCTGCATTCTGGGTGTCCAGGACGCTACAACATCTCATTTCAGATGAAAAAATCCAAAAAATGCCAAGTGAAAAAAGTCGGTATTTTCATTATCGGTATATACCGAAGTTCGGTATTTTCGGTATCGGTATTCATACCGAAATACCGATACCGATGCATAACTAATTAGATACAGTGTCAAATAATGAAATATTTCTAAATTTATATTGCGGTTTTCTCAGCTTCTGCATTTAAAATTGTGTATAGAAAACTAATATGAAGTATTCGCAGCTACAACCTATGATTCAACACGTTATTGTGTTGCCAAAAGGATGAAAAGAATTTTAATCAAACATGCGAACATAAAGCTGAATCGTAGATAAGAAAAGGAAAAGTAAAATTTGGTTGAAGAAAAATTTGTCAACTTTGACCATTTCTTTACTAAACTTTAAAAATTGCTCAAACACATTGGTGGTGGTGAGAGTGACAAGTAAGAATACAACTTTTTGTTGACTCTGTTACATCCACTCGCTAGAAAAAGGAATGTATTTCTCTTCTCTTCCGTTATGCCAATAGAACACTTCTAAGGGAACACATTCTTCTTCTTGCTTCATGTGTTCATGAAGAATTTCTCTTCATAAAAGTGTAAGTGGCACTGATTGTTGTGAATAAATATCAGTCTAAACAAGCTAACACTAGAACTTTAGAGGCAAGCATATGAGCATCACAAAGAAACAAATGTTCTTTCTTCATCAAATCGAAAGATATGCAACTGTCATTCACCATCAGCATCTGCTTTGACATTCACTAAGCTCTTTCTTCTAACGTTAATGGCGTCAAGCAATCCACAACCCACAAAGTGGACAAACACAAACATTGAACAGCAGAGTCACAAACAAGGACAAAATCTAGAAACATTTGCTCTCTTGTGGCTCGATCAGAATGTGAATGAAAGCAAAGACAATCGAGAAACGCAAACACAGTTGCGGAGATCGATCAATTGTTTATTGACGTTTGAAAGTGGAAATGAGTGTGAAGCACATATTAGAGAAAGCAAAGATGAAAAGATTGTTCTAATCGTTTCTGGCCGATTAGGCAGAGAGATTGTCCCGAGAGTTCACGATTTATCGCAGTTAAGTGCCATTTATGTCTACTGTATGGACAAAAGAACGAATGAAATATGGGCAAAACCTTATAAAAAGGTAAAAGAAGTTATCTTCAGAGCACCTGAAGAGAGAAGCAAACATTCTCTTCCATTTCTTCGACTTCTCTGACACGGATTTGTGAGTCAAGTGAGCAGATGTCTCATAGTGTCATTAAAGTTCTCCTATTTCTCTTCCGAGATTGCTGTGTGATGGAAACTTTTCCTTTTTCTCGGGTTCACCTTCATACACTAGTAAAAGCAAAAGGTAATTGTCTTCGGAACCCGGAAAGTACCAAGAATGTCGATGGAGAAAAGATTGTCTCGACATGGCATGGTAGCCTTGTCTTTGAAAGATCCATACAAGTCGACAAAGAAACTCTTTGAAGTTCTGAAAAACACTCTGTTCTGTCTCTGCAATCTGATTGTGGACGTATGGGTTAGTCTCGGCGGCGTTAAATGAGCAATGGTTCCGCTTGTGATCTGTAGGTGACTCACTGTCGCTTCATCGTCTTATTAGAGTACAGCAAACTCCGTGTACTCTTTAGAATGCTCCACAATTCTGAAGATCTCGTTTATTTTCTGTCGCTTTTCTTGTCTAGATCAGAGCCGTAATTGTTGAACTAAAGGCACTCGTCGAGATAATATG
>CAJNOQ010002093.1:0-26350 GCA_905250885.1 Didymodactylos carnosus | reverse complement strand
TTAAAATTTATCATTTTCTTACAAATTAAAAATTAAAATTCTTGATATCCTGATTGGGATATAGATTTTCTTCATATCCCAATCGGGATATCGAATTATATCCTGATCGGGATATAATTTCAAACTAAAATCCCGTTCGGAGTATAAAAAAAATTTTGCTGCAAAAAATGATATCCCATGGATGTACTGATCGGGATAAATCCCGATTGGGATATATCTCCACACTGTCAGTGGTCACTGACATTCCTTCCTTTTTCTGCTTTTGCTATTAATTTCTCATGCCTTCCTGTGACATCATTGTTTATATTACATCATGCTTTTTTGCTTCTTTGAATTGTTTCTTGCATTATTCACATATCAGATCCAGATTCCTCTTAGTTTCATTTTTTCCGTACAAGTTTTCTCTGTGTAGCATATGATATTTCTTATTTAATTAACGATACGAATGTTTAGCGTGATGTATTTATTTTCTAGCTTTTATATTTTTAAACTGTAAGGTGTCATGAGAAGGGACATATATGAGAGATTCGCACAGATATAGCTGTGTTAAGCATTTAAGTATGAAGAAATGTGATTTACACACACATTTATACACACTTTAGCTAAAGAATCCGATGAAGTACAGGATGTACACACTTATACGAAAGTGATATGGTAATAACATAAGATAAAATCTTATTTGCTTGTGAGAGAAAATGAGCAAAAATGATAATTATATCTCTCCTCGATGGTAATCTCAGGCCATTACTTTGATATCCTGCCGAACAGTTTCCTATAACCCCGGCAGTAGAAAAATTGTCCTAAAAACATTTTTGGCTGAAATCTACCGTGATACCATACTTTAAAGCAAGGATATATTTGATGAGAAAATTTTGCTTATGATCGTCAACAGAGAGTAATATCTCACATTCAACTGTCATATCCACATTCTATTGTCTGTTCTAACTGCTTCCCATATGGTAAATGTCGGCTGGAAATCGGTGACAACGCGGCCGACATGTTAGTCGATCATATCGTGAGAACTCGCCGACTTTTCGGCCAGTTTTATGTGTTTGAGTGTTTTTGAGACGACAAATCGCGACATATCAGCGATTGTTTTGTTTCGTTCCTTGTAATTCACAGGTACCAGATCCAAATCTACCTGGTCAAAAAAATATGTTTTCCGTCAAACTCTGCGCTAATTATATATTTTATTCACTATGCAAAACAAAATGATGAATGGAAAACCGATTAGTTATCCACTCAAACGACTTTTCAAAAAATTCAAAATTGACGAAAAATCGAGACATTATAAAAAATCGATCACTTTTCACGACTAATCGACGAATTTTAAGAAAACCGCGATATGCTGTCGACTTTTAAGCGTATCGCGACCTGCCATCAAAATTTAAGCGACTTCCTTCATATTTTTGCATACCTGCGCCTATGCCACAGTATATTGCTAAATCTAATCCTAACTTTTACAAAAGGAATAGAGTTGAAACAGATATGATCGAGCGAGATACCAAATAAATCTAGTATTGTGTTTTTTTATTTTGTTTTTTAATGTTTTTATGAAAGTAATATCTCTCAAATGTGAACAAACATTGCTTTACTCCAAATATTTGTCATGATCAGTATGAAATATATTCAGGAAGCAGAAAAGTTTATCAACGGAAAGTTTATTCTTTTGGAGAAAAGTATTTTGTTATCACAAAGTTGAGACGTGATTAAAACATTTGCAAAAATGTTCTATACAATATGTACTACAAAAAATAAACAAATAAAAACACTGAGAACGACGAGTTCATCTACGAAAAATCGTAGTTATCTGTTTGAAAAATTAATATTATCTTCACTGCAAATACTTGTATTATAATTGTGGTGGTACTGACTGTGGGCGTTCTCTGAAACGCGTTGATGGCGGCACTTGAGATAAAGTTTTCCTCATTGAACTACCTCGATCTTTTATGTAATTATCGACACCTTGATATTTTACTTTAGGATTCGCACGAGCTGATTGTGGCAAACGTCCGTATTGATGAAACAATAGATCAACATTACGACCTTGACTTCGATCATAATTTTCAACAGCTTGATCTCCTTTCAAACCTAAACCTGATTCACATCTTGGCATAGTCGGGGCGTTCGGATCGTTGTTTGTGATTAAAAATGAATCACCTTGTCCTTTTATTCGATTTTCGGTAGCCGCAGCGCCTTTAACATTTGGTACTGGACGGGGACTCGGTAATGCACGTCCATAATCATTAATTATTTGTCCCATTGAACCTTGGTTATTTGAATAAAACATACGAGTAGCGAACTAATGCAAAAAATTTCCTGTGTTTAGATAAATAGTTGAAAAAGTTTAATACTTACTTCGCCTTTGGTATTCGGAACTCGGCGGTCCGAAATTGGTAATTTTCCATAGTTCTGAAGTAACGTTTTTAGTGAAGCATCATGATTTTTTTCATAATTTGCTCGTCCTTCTTTTTTTACGCGTAAGCCTTGATGTGGATTAGGTGGGTCGAGATAACCGGTTAACAGATTTGCTGTTGAACCTGAAATAATACTAGTTTAATTACCTTACGAATTAAAATATATGAATAGTTCTAAGTACTAGTGTTACGCAGGCCAGCCAATATTGTAATCGCTGTCTATGAGTGGATCTTCTAATCAATTACATTTAACATGAGAAACAAACAGATAAGTTTTACCCATGTTTTTGCCCTACTAAGATGTGCATATAGACGCCCTAGTCGAGACTCCCGACAAAACTCCCACGGTACTTTATGTTTGAAAAATCATAACTAACCTCGACTTTTAGTATAATTGAGAGTTGCATCGATTCCAAATACTTTCGGCGGTGCTGGAGGTGGTAACCGGGCACTTGCATTCGGTTGACGCCCTTCAGTTTCCCAATCTCCAATGTTAAGACTACCTCTATTTTTCACGTAATTGTTGATTCCTTCGCGTCTTACTCTAAGTGGCGCTTCATAATCAGGATAAACTACGACGGGTGCTTCATTTGTCAACACCCAATTACCTCCTGTAGTGGTATAATTATTGGAAAGTAAACTGGATACCATCTAAAAGAGCAAGAACCTTTCCTCAATTTTATATATTAAGTGCTAAATGCTCTCCTCTTACACTTTCAGGTCGGTTTGCCTAATATAGTCTCCTAATGAACGCCGAAACAAGTCCGAAGTTACTATAAGACTCACTTTACAATCGTAGTTGACTTAATTTGCTTATTAGGTTAGGATTATCGATATTATAATTTTATAGCTTTAGCCATTACAGAAGTCTTATTCTTTAAAGTGCTAAGCAACAAGTACCATTTCATTATTCGAATTTCAAGTGTCATGCAGGCATATGCTGTTCTGTGCCCTTCATATAGCGCCAAGTACATCAGTTACAGAACACTGAGTGAGGAGGACAGACCAGCGTACGCGATTGGTCAAACCAGAGATAGCGAAGCTGCTAACTCTTATTCATCTTACCTTAAACCGAAGAGTAGAGATATAATTTGATTTGATAGAGCAATGTATATTCACCATAATATGCACACAATACAAGAGCAGCGAGAAAAAAGACACTCGTGTACGCTAGGCGCGATACAATAATGTTAATGTGAAACCGCGTTGCTCTTAACGCTGTATGTGTAGTGTATCTTAACCAAAAAGAGATGGAAGCCTAGAGTACGATGGGACTAAAAAAGTAGGTTTTGACTCAGCCCTATCGCAAATTCCGGTTTAATATAAACGATATTTTCTTTCGTTGAATGGAACGTTTTTGAAGTTATTAAAGGTTATTCAACACGGTCCGTAAAATCGGTTTACGACGCCGTAAACTAGCGTATTATGGCCATAAACGGTGTCGTAAAAGGTTGTTTAAGGCTGCAGTGTTACGGAGCATAGGATTGAGTCAAGTTACGGCGTGTTACGTTACAGTACCCGGTCGTAATTCGCCGTATATGGCCATCTTAAGAGCCCCCCAGCGACAAAAACTTTTTTATTTCACATCCGATTTCGACGACGCTTACAGAAATTAATGCTTACTATGAACATAACTTATGCTAAAAAGTTGAGCTGGAAACGTTGAAGCGTTGGCGTGTTATTGCGTGACAAAGGACAAAATGGGGCTCTTAGCAAAAATGTATAGCCTTTGTTGGTAGAAAGAGCAGAAAGCTGCGGGCGGTCTTAAATAAAAATAGACACCTAAATCTAAAATTTGTCCGTAGCGTTTTTTGAATTTCGCTTCCCTTCATTCTCTATGTATGTTTGAAATCAAAGCTCTGAAAATAACCCTAATTCGGCGGAGTATTTGCCACATATCTCTGCAAAGAAAACGGCATTCAAAAATCGCTACGGACAAAATTTAGATAAATGTCCTAGCTTCAAAATAATGAACAAGAACGAAGGTTGTACGATGACTCGTTTATGAGGGGATACAATTTTTCTCCGCTAAAACCATGTTTTAAGAAATACGTTAAACAAGATTGAAGAGCATAGTGACATCAGATCTTAGATTTAATATAGGAGTGTGATACATATATATGAAGCAAAAAGAAAGTCTTTCTTTTACTCTCATAGAGGTTATTTTATCGATAGAAAACCTAATGAATATCTGACAAAAGTAGCAGATATTATGATTAACGAATAGCACACTAAGTAAACATCTTTACTACTGAAAGCTACGCGATTTTTTATCCACAGGAACTAAGGAAAAACAGCTAAAAAATGACTGATAACCGAAGTGGCTAACAGAAAACCAATGACCCGAGCGTTTTTTCAGCATTGTTCCCATTGTAACTTACACGGTGCACTCATGGCGGGACTTGCGTCACGAGTCCGGTGTGAAGGCTCACTTGAGTTACTTTGTCTAATTACAATATTGCATTTTGGGGCTTTCTTGCTAAACAATTAAACATGAGTTTTTTAACCGACTCTGGCGGAAAGGTTTTAGTGTTTCTGTAGCAGCCAGAAAATAGAGTGTTGTGGCTTGGAAAGATACCGATCCGACAGATCGAGCTGTGTACGAGACTGGTTGCATTATGCCGGGAATCGGTTATCAATCATTTGAGATTAAGTGCAATCTATGTCAAATTGGTATATGATTTTGATTTTACCGCAGGTAGTCTACACAATTTTCTAGAAGTGCCATCACTTAAAGTTCTCCTCTTAATTTCATTTGTTATTGAAAACTTACGGCATTTCGTGTAGAAAATAAACAAACATACAATTATGTGATGAAAAATCAAGCATATCACCGGATCGAAAAATTTCAAAAGCTTGTTCGATCGAAACCGATTGCAGATTCGTTTTCTCCATGATTGATTATGTGGTACGTAATAACTTTTGGATCGGGGTACTTTAGAAAACATTTTTCCATGGTCTTGCTCAAAAATTTTTCAAAATGTTACCGTATGGGACCAAAGACAAAACGATGTCGAAAATTTTTTCTAAAGTACCCCAATCCAGAAGTTATCGCGTACCACATAATCAACCATGGAGAAGACGAATCTGCAATCGGTTTTGACCGAATAAGGTTTTAAAATTTTTCGATCCGGTGATATGGAAATAAACCTGTATCTAGTGCTGAAGATGCGTGTATTTTTCGATCCATCATTACCTCATAGAGAAAAGCGACTAACTTCTTGAAAGTGCGCGCTCATTTTTTGGGACTTATTACATTTAAATTAAAGTAAATATCGAAAGAAGAATTTCAGATCATTCATCTAGATTATTAAGATACTGAAACATCTTCTTGAATGCCTGTTCAGACATTAGCGAGAACAAGTGGCCGGTTCGAGAGAGAAGCACAGTATAAAAAGAAAATGAAACAAAAAGTCTCCGTTCGCTTCATCCAGTAGACTTAAAGTGTAAAGTTGTTCTATGTATCCCAATTCAACGGTATAAGTTTGAAAGAAATTTTTTTGAACAATCAAATAAAATAGAAAATTGACATCATCATCATTAGTAGTACAGTAGTTCATCCGTCTCTCAATATGTGTGATAAAGTTTTGATTGAACAGTATATTCAGTTCATTGAAGCACACAGTATTATTTTGAATAGTCATTTATATTTCACTCAGACGTATCTAATGGATAGACGAGACATTTTTGGTTTCCATTTCAAATGTATTACGTATGCATGTACAAAATAAAGAATTCACATTACACTAGAGTTTAGTGTACTACGAAAATTTAGGCTTTATTGAAAAATGACTTTCTAAGCATGAAAGGATCGATAGGTAACATAACTGCTTTTTGTTCGGTTATCTTATGCGGCTTAATTTTAACGAACCAATTTAAATTTTGTGCACTTTTTTCTAATGTTGGAGTTTTTGAAAGTTGAAATTAACAGTTTTATTTGTTTTTCTTGAAAGTTAAAAAAACTTATACATCGTATTATTAATCATCCATTCTCAAGTATATGATTTTGTTTACTTATAAATTCGTTTATTTTTTCTTCTTCACAATATGCATGTACAAATCTCAACCGAATGGATGCTCTATATTGCAGAGAATCACGCTTTTTATTTTCTTTATATGCCTATATGAACTATATATAGAGATTTTTTTTTTTTATGTGCGTAAAAATTGTTTGCCTCAGCCATATATATATACACATCCATTTCCTGTGTATAGAAAGCGATAAGTGTCGCACAAAAATTGTTTTTTCTGTTGTTTTCTTTCTCTTCGATTTTTCTCTTTTTCTTTCAATTTTAAGTCCCCTGCTAAACAACACGTGTTTATAATGCAGTTGACGTGCATGTATGCACGAAAACATGCGACAACTTCTATATGTTTTTAGCTAATAATAATATTGCCTGTCTACGCTATTTAACATGTATCAGTTCTTTCAACGATAGTCCATCGACGAATTTGGATATTTTTATTGAAAGGTATAAAGAAAATTGCAATAGTTAGTGATAGAAAAGCTAAGTTCTTTAAGCGAAAAGATATTTTTGACTATTAAGAATGCATCACTAAATACGATGAACAAAAAACAATTTTATTTACTTGTTAAGATTGTATTCAGATTTATTATCTAAACTATACATCTTCAAAACAACTTGATTTTTGGTTTTTTGCAAGTATGTATAAAAGACAACATTTTTACTTTTAAAATTTCTTTCGAATATTAATGCGATTCTGAAATCATATGGATAGCTCTTGTGAGACTATTTTGTTGCACATATTTAATTTCATTTATTCCATCTAATAAAGACTCTGATACTCTTTTCAGCTACGAACTAGTGATGCACTTGTATTAGATACCTTTGGGAAATTTTTTTCGTTTTCTATATAATTACTTCTACGTGTCTTTTTTTGATTGATTTATGTAAATCAATTACCTGTAAAACAGTTGACAATCAGAACAGACCTTTGTTTGAATAAGAATTTGTTTTTTTAATTGTGCACATATTTCTGAATTTTACACACACCTGACATAGATATCAACCTTTACCTGTTAAACTTGTGTATTTAGACCTTCTTTATTCTCTTCTTGTCCTTTAACGTCAGTACATGTTCAATAAATACTTGACGAACTGACTCAAATAATAACAATCATGCGCACAATGCGTGATCTGACTCATTCTTGTAAACTTTGCCCTAGACAGAAAGTCGTATAGTCACGTTTGAATAAATATGTATGAAGGTATGAAGAAAAGAATGAAATAAACAAAATTTTAATATTATTTAAATTGTAACTATAGTTTCATTATTGTACTTTAGTAGTAAAAAACAACGGATAAAACTGTTGGAACTTCTAACAACACATTTCACTGACTAGTTCTTCTAGTCATAAATAAATAAATTATTTTTACTTTTAGATTATTCATTGTATTTTCTTTATTATTTTTTATTTGAATTATTTTAAAATAAAAATATGGATTATCGTCATACAGATCCCGACTCGACAACATCGAGCTGGAATTCTAATAATCAAACATCTAATTATAATAACAATTCAAATTTGCATAGCAGTTTAAAAGATCGTGATGATGGCTATAGTGGTTTTAAAAAAAATGATAGTGATAATACTCATGATTATCATTCTGGATGGAGTAGTCAACATAATGAGAATAGTTATACCTACGAAAAACATCCATCGTCATCCACATCAAAATATGAGGAATCAACAAGTCGTTCATCATTAAGTGAAAATATGAATGTTAATAATCCAGTAGTAGCCAATGATTTGAAAAAAAAAGAACAGCAAGGAAAACAACACGCAGAAGACATCTTTACAAAAACAAAAAAAGTTTTACGTCAAAAATGTAAGTTTGACGTAAAAGTGTAGATGAAATAGATTTTAATTTCATCAGAAAATTTTTTATTTCATAACTTAATATTTACTTTACATTGTCTAAAACAAAAATATTTACAAAGAGAAATTTAATAGGTATAAAAAATGATTAATTTTACATTTTTATCGTCAACTTTAGAAGAATACTGATTTTAAAGACTTTTACCTAAATGACATGAGGTTTGATTCTTGTATTTCAGTCTTTGGTCATGTCTTATGTTACATACGTAAAAGAATGTGAAAAATTCCGTATTATTTATTTATTAGTCGATGTTTTTCAAGAATAGATAGAATTCGAAGAAGATTTGTGCTAAATACGAAGAACGATTTTTTTCTTCCAAACATATAATCTCAGCTGTATGTCAAAGTGTTAATGAATGACATATGACTAATTCGTGAGTAGAGGTGCTGGACTTATTTCTTCCTTTATATTATAAATCTCTTTTTCATTTCTACTAACTAGTATAAAAAGAAGAGTGTGATTTAGTTTTGTGGCTAGTCCTATGTGGCATAAATCTTCTGTGTGTGAGAGAGAGAACAAAAATATTAATGTTTTATTTTCTTCTAATTCTTATTTATCTATAGCGCAGTGAGGAAAAAAAAATGAGAAAGCAAGAAAATAAATTGCATTGTGGTTTTTCCTGCCTTTTATACTCCATGCGAAACATAGTAAATATAATGAAATTAGTTTTTCTTGTATTTATAGTCTTATTGAATGAATGACTGAGTGACAGTAATGTTTTTCCGTACAGAATGAAAAAGAAATGGTTTATTATATAGTTTTTCCGACGTCGAGTTTTTAAAAAAAGAACCTTCGACGTTCCAAACATAAGAACAAAGAATTCTGGACGGAGAGAAAAATATTAGTCCCTTTTTGTTAATGAGTCGACGGATGTATATATACATATATATATTACTACTTTTAAAATCGTCTAAGAAAAGAAAGATCTATCGTTTTTGCTATTTTATGACGTGACATACAATGAACACAGGTATATATGACAGAGGAAAAATATAGAAAGGATTATATAGGATCATATATTCGATAATATATGTATCCAATTCTTCTTATTCTGGATCGATTTTAGCTGAATGATATTTATGTAAAACAAAGAGATACAGAAAATATTAATTGTCTCGAACTGATGGATCAATAAAACATTTTCATGATCTGACGACTCTCTTATTGGGTTTCAGGTGTCACTGAAAACAGCTCTTGCTTCTAAAGTTGTCTTTAAACATAGTCTAAATATTATATCATTCATTTACAATCCATAGAATAATCAGATAAATTTTTATGTAAAAGTTATATTTCCAGTTTTTGTGACTTCAATATGCATTAATAGATAACTGAAAAAGCGTTAATACATCGATTGTTCTTGAAACACTTATGAATGGTCTTAAAATTTATTCTGATTGAGTATTGGAAATTATCATGTAAATTTGGATGTTTTTTCTTTTTCAGGGGGACAGACTCTGCAAACTGTTCAGCAAGTGAATAAAAAAGTTGTTTCAATGGCTCCTCCAGGCGGTAATTTGTTTTTTCAGATGAAGATTTTTGTTATCAACCTTATACATTGTGTTTAAATTATAGGAAAAGATCTTATCTATTGGAAACGACCAATACATAGTGGGATGATATTTGGCACACTCTTATCACTAATAATTACATTTATGTTTTTATCATCACTTGCCGCTATCTCATTTTGGTTATTAGCACTCTTGATAATTATTGGCTTACATAAATTATACAATTATGTTATGATTACCTTTCTAGGACGTGAACATGAAGATATGTTCAAGTATGTAGATATTAAGGAAACTTCACTTTTAAAAGTTTGTCAATAGCAAGACACTTTGATCATAGTAATGAATATTTGATCTTGAAAGGACTAGTCTGATAATTGATGGAAGTACTACAGGAGATTGTTTGATTATACTTTTTAGTTCATTAGTTCCACCAGATGTAAATGTTTCCTTTGAAACAGCTCAATCTGTTTCAAATTTTGTTCGTATAAATGGGACAAAAACATTAAAAATGGCACGACATTTATTTTTATGGGAAAATTTGACGCAATCGCTTATTGTAAGTAAAAAAACAAAAACATCTTTTTCTCTTAAAAAATCTCTTTTGTAATTTTTTTTCCCTTGATTTTCATATTTTAGTTTGGTTTTGTTCTATTCGCATTTTTTTACATCGGTCTATCCATGAATGCATTAACACTCGCATTAGTGGGTAAGTTACCTTTCTTTTCACATTTAACAGTTTAAATTTGAAATAAATTTTTATTTAATAGTTTTAATATTCTCATTTACTGTTCCAAAAGTATATCAAGTTTATCAGGTATAGGAGTGGTATGAATCTTCATCATATACTAATTTATTTCTACTTTATGCACTATAGGCTCCGATTGATCGTACAGCAAAGAATAGTTTGGATAAAATGAATCAGCTATTAGCAACGTATGTTATTTATTAAAATTAATTTTTTTTTTATTATACATTTGTGAAAATGTTTTTACTTTTAGTATTACATCTAAATTACCAAGTGGTGCAAAAGCTAAAAAGCCTTAAAAATGTTATCTGGAGATAAAACTTAATTCATTAAACTTTGGTGTGTTTATTAAGCATTTTTTTTTTTTATTATTTTTGACATTTTATATGATGATGTTTAGGAGAGTAAGAATTGTGTATGAATGATCGTGATTTTTTTTTTTTCATTTTGCCCGTTCTTGTATAGAAATGCTGTGACCTTTTTTATCAAAAATGTGAACTATTTACACCAAACTAAACAAATTTACTACTTTTACATAGATATTCTGCCTTTTATGTCTTTGTTCGTTTGCGTATTGGTAGCTATCATTTATATATATATATATTTGTTCAACTCTATAACTGAATTTCCAACTCAGTATGTTTACTTCAACGACAACTATTTTTGTCGAAAAACAAAACAAGGAAATGTTCAATTTTTTCTTCTCTTTTTCTTTTTTTCCTTATTAGTAAAATCTTATATGTGTTGGTTTATAAACGCACACATACCACTTTGCTCTTGTGTCTTCTCATATTTTTAAAAAAATAAATGTTTATACAAAAATCAGAGTGGAGGGAAGGAGGAAATAACATCAGTGCATGTATGATTAATACATGGCTAAAGTTTTTATTATGCAAAGCATTTCACCTGAAGTTTTATTTGTTTTTAAAATTTTAAATAAACTAAAAAAATGCTAATTCTGAACATGTCCCATTTTTCGATTAATTTTAGCTTGTATTTGTCTATGTTAATTTTATCTCATCATTCTATAGCAGAACGAACGTATAAAAGTTATTATTATTATTATTCTAGTTTTGATCTGAATTTATTGAAACGTACGTTTTTGTCAAAATACGTTTCTTTTTTTGCAAGCTCTTTCTATGAGTGCGGTAACATCAGTTTTCTTCGAACAATCAATATCATTCTTTAAATGATTAATTTATTAAACGTTTCAAAATGCACAGATAGAAATTTGCTAAGAATAAACGTGTATGTGGACTGTGTAAGTGTAAGATATAATGAAGAATGAAAATTGTACAAAAATAGGTTGCATAATCGGACACTAGTTTAGAGAATCAATTAATTGATATTGAATTTTAAAATGTAGAAAAGAACGGTTACTGTCGTTGTCTATTCAACAATCACTTCCTACCAGATCTGAATGAAAAGTTAATTCTCTCATAAAAATGGCAAGACGTGGATATTTGTGATCTCTTAATTTGTAACACTTGTACAGAGAGAATGCGTGATAGTAATAACAAACATTCTTTTAATTCTTATTCCAGACGCACTGCTGATATGGCAGAAGTCAAATCAGATGATTTGGCACAACATATCACACTATTGAGTGTAGAGATACAGACGGCTCTAAAAAAGCTTGTCATTCCAAAAGTTCTTGTAATATACACTGGAGGTACTATTGGAATGAAAGTCAAAAATCGAGGTAAGACTCATTTTCTTATTCATTATTTGATAATTATCATTATTTGTTTCTATTTTTCTTGTTTAGTTTACATTCCAGTACCAAATTTTCTTCATTCAGCTCTACGTAGTATGAACATAATGCATAATACCGAATATGCTGACACTATCAATGATATCGAACCAAATAAAGAACTTTTATATTTGCCGTAGGTATTGCTTTTTATCACTTTCTGAATTAATATTTATTTTATTTTATTTTTATTTTATATCTATTTTAGATTAGCAAGTGACAGTGATTGTATTGCTTACTATATCTTAGAGTATACACCATTACTCGATTCATCAAACATGACAATTGACAATTACATTCAGATTGCCTTAGATGTTAAAGTAAATTAGCTTAGATAATATTAGAGTTCTAGTATTTTTATTACATAAATAAATTATCTTTTCAGGAATTATATAGTTTATTCGACGGATTTGTTATTTTACATGGAACGGATACAATGAGTTATACGGCGAGTGCATTATCGTTCATGTTTGAAAATTTATCAAAGCCAATTGTTCTAACCGGATCTCAAGTATTTAAAAATTATTTATACAAATAAAATAAATTATTTATTAAATATTTTTTTAAAAATAGATTCCAATATTTGAGACAAGATCAGATGGTCGTGACAATTTAATCGGCTCATTGATTATTGCAGGACAATATCGAATACCAGAAGTAGATGTAGAACAAAATGTTCTTTTCTAATTAAAATTGAAGATATCCGGATTCTAGGTAACCGTATATTTTCGTAATCGATTGTATAGAGGAAGTCGTGTAACAAAAACGGATTGTGAAGGATTGAATGCTTTTGAGTCATACAATTTTCCTCCGTTGGCAGAGTTTCGAACAAATGTACAAGGTAATTAATTAGTTTTGTTGAACAAAACTCTGAATTACATTGAAGATATTTTAGTTAAATGGGATCAAATATTTGACAAATCAAACGATGGTCCATTTAATGTTCATACAAATTTAAATCGAAATGTTAGCCTTCTTCGTTTATTTCCTGGTATCACCTATATTACAGTAAATACGAAGTTTAATTATTGTTCTTCTCATTACTAAAATTAATCTTTGACATCTCGTTAAGGTTAGACAATTTTTGGAGCCACCAATATTGGGTAAGTGTTAATTTTCTTGATGTTACTATATTAAAAATTAGTAAATTTTTAATAATTGATCCTATCTCAAAGGTGTCGTATTACAAACATATGGAGCTGGAAATATGCCATCAAATCGTCCAGATATTCTTGAAGAATTGCGTAAAGCAAGTGATCGAGGTATTATAATTGTTAATTGTACACAATGTAATAAAGGAAGTGTACAACATATTTATGATACGGCGACATATTTGAATAAAATTGGTGTTTGTCCCGGATATGATATGACCATAGAAGCGGCTCTGATGAAATTATCGTACGTACTGGGGAAAGGTTATGATCTTAAAACAATGAAAGTGCAAATGGCCGAAAGTTTACGAGGAGAAATGCAAGGAAAAGTAAAATGTCAGAAATTGGATATGAAGTTTTTCTTAAATGCTCCAATAACTCAAGATTTGATGCAGTCATGTAAAATGGAATCAAATGAGGTACGTTAGTTATACTTTTTTTGAATCAAAAAAATATTCATAACTATTTTTTTTCTCTTTAGGATGCTGCTAAATTTGGTCAAGCATTTTTACCATGGCTAATTGCGTCGGCTGCACAAACAGATGATATCGATTTTCTTTGTCGAATTCAAGAATCATTATCGACTAATGTCGGTTTAAATGTATTAATGCCATCAGGAAGTGCACCATTGCATGTAGCTGCCAGAAATAATTCGATCAAATGTGCCAGTTATTTTCTTCAACTTGGATATAATGTTAATGAACATGATCAATGTAATTATACACCATTGTATTATGCAGTTATTAATAATCATTTTGATATGATCGGATTATTTGTAAAACATGGAGGACACTTAGAATTGAAACCGAGTGAAGTCGGAATGTATATATGTAGTGCTGTGGCCGAAAATAATGTATTGAAACTACAAGCATGGCAATGTGCTGGAGCAGATTTAAATCAAACAGATTATGATGGCCGAACGGCAATTCATGTGGTATGTTAATTTTTCTTGCTTCAATTTCGACAATTATTTGTAAAGCGTATTGAATATGTGTTTTCTTTATTAGAGAAAATTTTTTAAAATCGTTTTCTTTTTATAGGCTATCAATCATAATTCCGTTGACTGTGTCCGTTATTTAGTTGAACATGGCGTGGATGTAGGATGTATCGATAGTCGTGGATATACACCACTCGAAATAGCTCGACAACGTGGCTATGATCAACTTGTTCAGTTATTATCTGAATACAGTGATAAATCAAAAAGTAATTTAAAGTAATTTTTTATTTGTTTTGTTTATTGACAGTATTAAGAGCATCTCAAACAAATCTTACAGTCCTATCTATTTTCTTTTATTCAGTACATCTATCTTGTTACCTATTTATTTTTATGCTCTCTATTTAGTTCTAAATATCTAGTCATTTCCTTCCGTTTTTTAATTTATGTTACAATAATATTTTAATGTAAGTTTATTTTAAGTAAAATAATTTTCAGTTTTTATTCACTGTTTTCTTTTTGTACAGTTCTTGTTCTACTGTAGCTACAGTTTGACCCAGTGGTAATATCGAGTGATCAATATTGTTGTCTTACTTTTAGAGATTGCTAATAAATGCCTATCTTTCATTTGACACTGTATGTCCTACGTCTCATCTGTTAACATCGATATTTGTAAATGTAACAATGAATGATGTAGATATTTCTATAGCCTACAGAGGATCAATCAGCAATGCTATGGTACTTTCATAAGGTAAAAGGCTGATGACTTTACTATTGGAACTATTTGAGATTGAATCTGATTTTTATCTTGAAAAAGATTCTGATCACCAATAATTTCGATCTGATATACACAAATTTCGAAATGAGTACACTACAGGACTGTTTTTGGTAGCGATGATGAAGTTTTTAGTAGATACTCAAGTTAGTTTCTACAACAGAGAAATTCTTGTTCTTTCCAAATATAATGAGTGATTTTGCAACACTGGTGTCTTCTATTATGAATCTAAAGAACACTAAATTAACTAGTACATACTGTATAAAGTGACAATTGAGTTTCTGGAAAAAAAACAGTTGAATTTACCGTTTACCAACTTCAACTTAATGAATTAATAATTTTCCAGTTTTTATTAAATTTCCAATCATTTGAAAAAATCAAGAGGATATCATGGCACTTTGAACATGTGAACCTTTAAGTGTTAAAGGAACTAATTGTCACCTAGATACTGAATCGTGCAGGAAAACGAAATATCACATATTTGGTTGGTTTTGCTTTTATCTATAGAGTCGAACTGTGGGGATTTCAACAACTGCTGCGAGTAATATGAAGCTGTTTATACTATCTGTCTCAAAATACAGTGAAGTTTCGAGCAATGCAAACATCTAAAATACGAAAAATAACATTGTTCTAGAATTATCAGGTTAACTATGAAGTTTTTTAAATTTTCGGTGAAAACAAACAATACCACGAACTCGACTCAGTCTAGTCGATAATTCACGTTGTATTCAGCGTTGAGGTTCTTATCAATTGAGAAAAATCGAACCTGATGACAAATTTGATTATCTACCTATGAGAAATGTTATATGTTAATCAAAAAAGAATGTAATCGTTTTCGTTAGATCAGCTCGTACGTGCTCAGAGAAACTAGTGTTATATTTCATACAAAAACTCAGAATCACTGTGACATTTTAATTGACTGTTAGTTTCACTTAATAGTTTTTTCCGTTGGTAAAATGAGATTGTCAAATCTTTCTTCAAGAAAGGAAACAGATTATCAGTTAGAAACCACCGTCCTACTCTTAGCTGCTAGTAAAGTCATGAAACGGATAGTTTCCATCAGAGTAGTATCACATTTGAACATTAATGTCTTTAATAAAGCACAATTCGGATTTTGGCTTAAATCTTCAATTGAGGGCACTTTGGTTTACTGAACGTATCATATTCCTATATCACCGATGGATAAAGAGCTTAACATCAAACTGGCCTTGATACAATTAGAATGAAATAAATAAGAAACACTTCGTATCGATAAATCTTAGTCAGGCGGTAAAGAATGCAACTGGCTCATCTTTCATCGATGTATTATCTTTCTCGCAACATCAGCAGTCAAGTCAGGTGGTCCTTCTAGTGAGAATGAATGAATTTAAGCTGTTAATACTACAGTGGACATCGCTATCACTTTCGAAAAACTAAGTTATGCTAAAATTGTTCGAAGCTATTCGCAAAACGTTTCGAGACCCACCATTAAAATTAAAAAAACATTTAAATTAATTAAAAAAACTTTAGTTAAACTTATAGAACAACTCTATACAGATAAAACATATTTTGAAACATTAAATGCTCAGAGATTAGCCTCATATATTGTAACTGCAATATTGTAAAGAATGCGAAAAGCATGCTAAACATTTTTTGCAAAAAAATCGTTAGCGTTAAAATTTGTGTGCATTATTTTCAGTCTATTTTCATGAACTGACCATAGTTAACAACAACCTCAGCGAAGTTTTGAATTCCATATTTTATTTTATTTATGATATTTTTTCTTAAATATGACATCATATTTAAACAACAGTTCTTCGTTCTTTGAACGAAACGAATTTTGTAGAATTTCTAGAAAATTATTTACTGTTTCTATCAAACAAAGTTAGTGTTGATTATTAATTCAACATTATAAAAACTAAAAAATATCATTTTTTTCCTATATTGTCAACGTATGAAAATTACACGGTATAAATAGAACATAACTTTCATCATCCTTCCAAAGTCGATTTTGGTAATACATACAAATGATAAAGTTGTTCAGGGTACTGAACTGTCTATATGAAAATCACGAAAAACAGATCAACATTCTACTCCAAAGTCTCGTCTTAACTTTTCAAATAATAAAACGTCAAAAATTTAACAGTTTAAGATCAGGGCAATTCTGACATCAAACAAACAAGTTAAACTTTTCGTATTCATCAAAATGTCATCTGTCTGTTATAAAATTTTCGAGAATCAATAACTATCGTTCCATACCGAAAGGATATAATCGCAATAAAGTGCACCAAATGAACTTCAACGGTAAAAACGCACTACGAAACTATGACCGTTGATTCTAGACGATTTTTTAATTCATTTAGATTGAAATCAAATGACACTTCACTCTGAAGATCAAACTCGCCATTGTAAAACTGCGTTCGAAAAATCTTATTTTGTCTCAAATTATTGCGCTTTTTTGCGTAACCACGCGATGAGAAAAGATAGCTATTGAATGATCGTCTATCAATTACTTATTCCCACAAACATCATGGTGAATAAATGATATTTTAGCGAGTAGGAAACGTTGAACGAGTGATGAAGAACTCGATCTATCTACTCGTATAATTCTGTTTTAATCTGATTATAAAAGACTGGAATAGTATATATATATATATACATTTTATATCTCATTTCATATAGCTCTGTAGCATTACACTAACATCGAAATATCAACAAGATCGTATCTACTTACCTTAATGACTTCTAAAATGGTACTATTGATTATAAATGATAGTATTTTTATTTTGCAAAAAGAATGAAAAAATAGTTAATCAACATTCGTCAAGGTGTATGATGTTGTCAAATTTGTGCAATTAATGTGATGTTGTTAACAAATAAAAAAATGTATCTAGGTTAAATTCATTGGATGTTTTGTTTTCACCACTTTCAAACATTGTTCAACAAATGACTAAGCCGGATTAATTTTTTGTGTGTACTCAAGATTCATTCTTTCGATTGTTATTTAAGCACATAGAACAAATTAGTATATATGGTCGAGTCTAACATATAACGAGCATAACCGTGTCGTATCTTTTGTTCAAAGTGTTTTAAATCAATTATTTTTTTAACATGTTTTATCAATTAAAATGGTTGTTTGTCAATCCATGAGAACAAATAGTTTTTTCAAAACTGTTTACATTGTGGCTGTATTTATGTCTGTTTTTACCTGTTGTAATTCCCATGGACGGTTGCTGGATCCCCCAGGACGAGGTAAAAAGTAAAATTTATTAAAATAGAAAATGTAATTTGATATTACGTAGACTCAAAACATATAATTATGATTCTTGATTGTAGGTTCAATGTGGCGAATGGGATTTGACGTACCACCGAATTACAATGATAATTCAAACTATTGTGGTGGAATGCAAAATCAATGGAAAAGACAAAATGGGAAATGTGGTGTGTGCGGTGATCCATGGCAAGGTCCAAAAGAACATGAGAAAGGCGGAAAATATGCGACCGGCATTATAGGTCGTACCTATGAAACAGGTTCTGTTATAAATACAACATTGGATATAACAGCAAATCATTTGGGATTTTTTGAATTTCGTCTTTGTCCATTACTTAATCGTCGTTCACGTTTAACACACGAGTGTCTTGATCAATATCTACTGAATATTGGAGACGATTTATCATCGACAACTTACTATTTACCACATGGAAATAAATCATATTTTTATGTTCCTGTTCAATTACCAGAAAATTTGACATGCAAACATTGCGTGCTTCAATGGAAATATCATGCTGGGAATACGTGGGGTAAGGATAAATTTGGACGAAAATGTTTAGGATGTGCAGATCAACAAGAAGAATTCTACAAGTAAGAGTACTACATTCATTGCATTAAAAATGTGTTCAATAATTAAATTCATCTCTTTAGTTGTGCTGACATAGCTATCGTCGAACCAATATCAATCAATTTTATTCCTTCGATAAAAGATGAAAATAGTACAATGAAAAACAATGCCTTGTTACTGTTAAATATAAATAGGACAAAGCACAAATTTATTTTATTTATATTCATCTATTTGATCAGTTTTTTCTTCCTATTTTCACCATTATAATCCGTTCATTTAATTTTTAAGAATTTTAGCGGAAGACAATCTGAATGCTTATATATGTCTACACTCTTACAAGTTCATTCGCACAAGATTGTATCTAGACTTTATTTTGATATCTAAAATAATAACTGAACGTTAACTGATCTCTCTTTAAAAAATATATTAAAATGATGAGTTGGAATTCGAAAATAAGATGAGAGAGTCTTTTAGAATTATCTGAAATCATTGTCCGACTTTGAAAACTAACAATCATATACAAAAGATAAAATAGAATTGAAGAACGTTGTTACATCACACACGTACGTGTACAAAAAAAGGAAAAATATGGAAAATAGTTAAATTTAATTTAATCATTAATCTTCTCCAACCGGTAATGCATCTTCTAAAAGTTTAACAAATTTAATTCTCAATTCTGTTATACTATCACCTTTCAATTGATCTTGTACAAATCGACATTCAACTTCTTGTTGTACCTAAAACATAAATATTACAATGTGAAATATAAGATCATCAGTTCAACTGGTCTGTCATACCATTTCTAATGCGCCACGTATTGCACCACATATCATTTGATTATAATTTAATTTTGAACATTGTTCAGGTAATTCAACAAATTCGGTTAATGGGTTACCATCCAGTAAGAGAGAAAATTCATCACCTGCTATACTCCAATTAGAAATAGTTGGTACAATACCCAAATAAGTTTTAAATCCTTGCTAAAATTTATTAGAACAGATAGAAACCGTTTTACGATGATACCAATTGTATTCTCATATTAATTACCTTTGCAATTACGTCGGCTGTCTCTCGGAAATCATTGCAACGTCCAATATTAGGATTTCTGGCTAGAAAATCATCGATTATCCGAACACCAATACTGTAACCACTAGGAAAAAAAGTAAAAATATATTACATGTAAAAAGAAGATTTTTACCACCACTTCTCACATTTTATCCAACTGTTTGTTTATGTCGTCAGCATTTTCATAATCATTGAGAAGTTGTGCAACAAATGCTCCATATGTTAATGTAAATAACTCCTGCGCCTAAATTTTCCACATAAATAAAGATGAACACAGTCTAAATTCAAAAAGTATGATCACATCACTACCTACAACACGTCGTGTATCAATATTTTTAACATTTGGTCTATTCATCTAGAAACAAAATATAAACATTATAATTGAATATTAATGTGTTATTTTCTTGATGAACAAAATCTTTCATTAGTATATGGATAAAATAGTTGAAATTTATAGTAAAATAAGACATAAATAGTTCAAAACTCGCTTCTCAAACTATACATCGTCTAAGCCATCATTTACACATATTCTTTTATAGTAAAAAAAAATTATTTTTTAAGAAAATTCTTTATTGAAAACAAAATAAATTAAAAAAATAGACTGTATTATTCTCTTGATCTTTAAAAAATAAAGTGTTATACAAAAAATAAATTCGAACAGTTTAAAAATTTCTATGTCTGACAAGTTTTGATTTTTAAAAATAAAAGATTCTGTTATGTGTAACTATCACGTTCATAACTTCTGAGTAAATATAATAAATATTTCTTACAGAGTAAAAAAACAATTTGTAGTAAAAAGTGTTCATTCATTGAAAACCATTCTGAGAGTATTTTTTAATGAAAACAATCAAACAATTGTAAAAGAATGAACACAGACTTAATAAGAATTTGTTCACATTATTTTGTACTTCTTCAAAAAAAGTTTTTCTTTCTCTATTTTGGGTGTAAACTGTCTCTTAAAAATGTTTGCATAAGTTAAGCATTAGCTCAAAGATAAACTTATTTTAGTTTTTTGACTTTTTTTAACTTGAGTATTCGTTAAATTATTTATCCATACCTTAAAAAATTATTAGATATGGTACTGCTATTTCAAAGCAAAAAAGAATCGTACTTGCAAGTTAGCTATGAAAAAAAAAAGAGAAGATAAATGCAAAATGACAAAGAAATGGAGTGTAATAGTACAAAAGAAAAAAGAGAAAGTTATTGTTAATTTGTCATTTTGTTGACTACTAATCTAACATTTCATTCTCAATTTTTGTCAATGCACTACTTGTACTTAATGATAAATCGTGTGCAATATGCGGTGCTTGTTCTAATTCATACGAAACTTCTTTTAATTTATTATTCATTGTTCGTCGAATATCCGTAAACTCTTTTGCCATTTGTCTATTTGACTCTAATAAGTCATGTAATTTATTTTGTATCTTTTCATTATGTGATTCAATTTTGTCCATTGCTTTTTCAATATCATTCAATGCTGTTTCAAGTTCAAGTAACTCTGAAAATGATTTACAAACATTAATACAGGTAACAGAGGTTGATAAAATACGTACCAGAATCATCGTCTACATTTTTTGTACTATCATCACTGCCAGATCCATTTAGCTGATGAGAACGTTGATGATTATGATAATCAGCTGACGTCATCTAATTTTACAAAAAATTTTATCTAAAACAAAAATATGAAACTCTAAAACTCACTCGCTTATATTCAACAAGAAGAGCAGAGCTTCTTCAAACAATTATAATATTCAATAATAACAAAATCAAAAATTTATTTCGATACATGATAAAGATCAGGGGCCTGTTTCTTAAAAAAACTTCAGTAGAAAATCTGACTTAAGTCAAACTTAAGTCCAAAAAAGTCTTTGTCTTTTTTGACTTAAGTAAGATTTTCTACTTAAGTTTTTTTAAGAAACAGGCCCCAGAAAACAGTAACAGAAGAATCTCATTCCAGTTTTGTTCTGGTGCTTTACAGATAATATAATAATTAGTAAACTAAAATCAATAGAGTAAACCATCTTATCAGAAAATATTCATTTGACTCTAGAAACGAACGTGATGTATCATTTCAAGTGTCGATTAGTCGATCAAGAGAATTTAGCAATACTTTCTGTTGGAACCGCTGTAATGTTCATGTAAGTTCCCTAAAAGTCCAACAGTCTATTTTGTTATAATTTCTGAAAAATTTCCCAAGAGAAGGAACGTTAATAAAAGGCCGAGAGTCTATTTTTGAATTAATCTTTATTTGCTGATTAATTATTTTCTTAAAAAGTAAAATTTAAATAGTACAAAAGTATCATACTTCAAAAACAAAGAAACTCGAGAATGGAGTAATCCTTTTGAAAACGTACCACATTTACTTTATCCGAATCGTTAAATATTAACAGGACTAGTGTGACTCGAACTTCTGATGACGAATATCGGTTTCTGAAACAGGCTTTAGTCTGGATCAACTTTTTCTTTGGAAGTACCCAGCCAAAGAAGACAAAGAAGAAAATCTGTTTTTCTGATAGCCCACGTCGCCTACTAAAATGTAAGTCAGCCCTTGCTCTATAATTTCGTGGAATGGCGCAGCACGTGCTCAAATTTTGGAAAGCGAGGAATATAGCCTTTAAAAGTTAGCTGTTTTCTATGATTAAACGTTTTGAAAGTTCATTAAGAACAACTTCATCGGGTGGAAAAGATGCTTCGAATGCATATCTTACTGACTTGATTTCGTCATGGAAATGAAGTTTACAAAACAAGCCTGTTGTTCGAAAAAAGCGATCTTTTTAAAAATGTTCCTAAAGCTCTCCTTAACGTCCCATTGCTTAGCCGTTTTTTCCTTAAGGTTAATCGGGCAGCATTTCTGTTACTACACAAACTACAACAACAATGAATCGCTTCTATCTAATCGCAGCGTATCTTGTATAGAAACGAACTTGCATTTCCACTGTAGCTTATACTACTTTTGGAATTAGCACATGTTCTGCTAAAATACATCAGGTAAAAGTTAGGAGCTTCACAGTCAATACAACGCTTAGTTTCAATTTTTAACGCTGATTGTAACGATTTATTCACAGCGTTTCCTCATAACTTATCTTAATCCGCACGGTATTAGATTATCTACGTTTAGTTTTCTCGACAAGGCAAAAACAGGCTGAATAAATCATATTCTTGATATTGATATATGTCAGTGCTTCGATTGATATAACAGGTACGTAGAGAGACCTTAGATGATACCTTCTGGTTGAATCTGTAAGCGAACGTATCTTAATACGTCCGAATGTGAATCATTCAATAATAGTCATCATATTCAGAAATAAAACGGTATATTATACTATCCATCATCACTCTCAAACCTGGCGATGCACGTCTGATATTTTATTCGTACAGTGGCCCAAGCCAATCAAACTAATATTGCTATGGAAACAGCCAATCAAAAATGTTTCACACATTGGGTCGCATGCTTCAAACAACTGATACGCTTCAATTTGTTTTGATTCCATGTATGAACCGGTGAACATTCATTTGAAGCGTCGGTCTTCCATGGATGAAACGTATGAAAAAAGTGTATGAACCATGCGATCTAATGACAATCGAATTAGCCGTATAATCATACCATACGACTGATCCGTGTATTCTACTCGATCAACTCCAATAAATAGTGGAGAATTAGCGACAATAAGTGCATTCACACGTTTGGTAACCATGTGATTGAGCAGTACAGCTCGACGACACGTGTACATTTTTGAGAGTGGAAGAGACATTTTTTGTTGTTTTCTTTTAGTTCCAAATAGATGCTTTCATTAAGAGCTAAAGGGAAATATGAAAAAATTCTATCTTCAAACGAGAAAAATGTGAAAAAGCTCAAAGATGGCTGTGGAAATTTGAAATTTTGGGGATAATGACGCTTCATCCGAAGTGAAGTATTTTATTTCTTCAAGTGTGGCCCACTTTCTGCGAAATATAGGAGTTGAAACTGATTATAGGATGCCTCTAAATTAATAAAGATTTTGCGCAACGATTCATTTGCAACTTTGTGGCTTTACTACTTGATATAGAAGGAATTTTTTTCTGGAGTGGAGCAGTCCACATTAGTATAATCAAATATCAGAGTGGATTTATCTACGTTGCTTTGAAACAAAGTGGATACAGTACACTTAAATTAGCATTTACTGTTGCTCAACTGCCATACTTTAGCACTTTAATTTCTGAGAACTAAAAGGCCCGTCTTTTTTCTCTTTGTCGGTACCAGGAGAGTGGAAAAACAGGAATTTGACTTTGTTTTGCATGATGTCTGCTGTATGTTGGTTCATATCGACTATAAAATAAACTTTCAAACTGATTTGCAAACGAATAATTAACAATTCACAGTTGATGAGAAAAGAATGAACCTGTTGATTTTGCTGTTTTATGGCTTTAATCTTTAACTCACTATATTTTTATTAGATTATTAAGGGAAACTTGGTCGAATACAAGTAATACACATTTATTACTTTCTGTACTTTGGACACAACATTTTTGGGCATCGTCCTCACTTAAGTTTGTAAGATTTTCGTCATTCACCTCTATTATATGATCGTTGACTTTAATATCAGACTCGGCTGCTCTAATCACTTACCATATCTCTGATTATTTGTGCTTTTTTTTAAGCTCAAGAGCCGCACCGTCTGATCAAGTTCTGTATTAGTATACGATAAATAAGTTAGAAAAAGTATGCTGCAGCTCGCTAATCGATAACCTTTTTATGTTTTGATCCATTGGATATGGTACTACTATTTCAAAACAAAAAAGAATCGTACTTGTAAGTTAGCTATGAAAAAAAAAGAGAAGATTGTTTTGATTGTTGTATATGGAGCCAAAGAGTACTATTATAGTTTTTATACTATATTCTACCATGCATCAAAAGCACTGTTTATGATTAATGGCAATATCTGTATTGGTGGTTAGCTCTTATTTATATTTCATACGTGTCATACGTTGCGCTTCTTATTGATAAAATTTGCATAGTTGAAGGAGAAATTTAATGTTCAAAAAAACTAAATTTTCTAACAGTTTTATTTTGAGTACGACGCATGGCGTCAAATTTTTGAAAAACCAATTCAGAATGATTTATATGATAAAATTTCTAGAATATTGCCAATCATCCAGACAAAAATGCGATAATTAATGCGTATTGCTGGAATCAAGTTACGTATCATATTTCAATAAATACTTCGTTAAACTCAACGAGAATATCCACGTTAGTATGACATAAAAGACCTTATTTTTTACTATCTTCACTCAAAACTTTATAACTCACTCAGTATCGGTTCAGAGCAGTTCACAATACACGCTACTTCCACTGCATTACGCGCTGATATACTTGCAGATACACAGTAGATTCGAAGAAAATGTCAGAAATTTCACACAGTTATTTCTGAAAACTTCGAAAGACCACATAAATTATTTTACTTGAAAAATTAAGATATCAATTGTAATTTTTCTTTATTCAAATCTTATTTTTTAGATGTTTCGATTTAATTTTGTAAGCGGATTCCAAATATCAAATATATTTTAATTAAAAACAGATTTTAACCGAATAGAAATGGATTTTATATTGAAAACCTATTGTAAGGGTCAGAAGAATTTGCACATCGTGTTTTGATATAGTAGACATGGAAAAATATTTGGGCAATGTTTAACTGAGATCGACTGCGCAGGAACTCATTAAACCAGACTATTATTTTAATAAAAACGTTACCATGAAAAATAGTTTTCTCTTTAATTTTTTTCCGAGAGAAACTCAAGAAGTTTTCTCATCAATGCGTTATCGGAGGGCTTCGGATTCAAGAATACGAGCTTTTAGGAGGCTGCGTTTTATTTAGATTATCAGCAACGGTGCAGAATCTACCCGTGAGATTAACAAATTTCCCCGACGGTAAAACATTATAATAAAATTTTCCCGATATGAAGCAAAAGTAGAAACAAAACAATGCGATTTTATTGTTGCTAAAGCTACTGTTTCTGTTTAATCACACATGTCTGATTTTGATATTTTCGTATAATTCTTTGTTTTTCCATCCCAACAAAATTTCCCCAAAAAATATTTTTTTCCCCCGATGGCCGTTGGCGCAAACAGGTAGATTCTGCACCTCTGATTATCACATTAAACTTCTTCCCAGATCCAAGGATTAGATAACAAGACCTTGGAAGATCTTACAAGATCATATACGATCTTGGGTGATCGTATAATAAGAAATCATAAGATTTCAAAAGATCTTATCAATTCTTATCAATTTTCTATAAGATCTTAC
>CAJNOQ010002092.1:0-26360 GCA_905250885.1 Didymodactylos carnosus | reverse complement strand
TTAGACGAAATTAATACATCTCCAACATCATTCAATAGGAAGTCAATTGTTAATACAACATATGGCAATAACAATCACGTACAATCAGAGCCGGAAAAACGATGGTATCCTATACCTAATGTAATCACTTCGTGCTATTTACTAAACTCATCGTTCTAATTGCTTGTTTTTAAATTTATTATAGGTTGGACTTGTTGATGATGCGGCATTCGTAAAAAATTCAAATTTTATGTATATTGGTAAGTATAGTAATTTGTTTTCTCAAGATAAGATCACTAAGTGAATTATTAAATATTTTCAGAATTAAATATTTTGTAGTTTTATTTCAGCTGATGACAATGCGAATTATGAGGCAAACGGAATAACAGCAATATCAACACAGTCTAAAAATGCGTCAACAACAGCAAGATCTACACCGAAGAACGATTCGTTGTTGATACCACGATCAGACTCCTCATTATTATCTTCTCAACAGAAACAATCGACAACACGGCCAAAGTCAATGGAAGAAAATATGAATAATGATCATAATCGATCACCATCCAAAAAAATTTATACTTCAACTAGTGTACATAAACCCACAGTTTATACAAGTCCACAATTAATGGATGTTCTGCAGCATAGAGCGTTAGAACGTGGTCAACGATTGTTAAATGTTCATATTGCTCATCCTGCTTCACCATCCACAATTCATATAATGTTAGATGAAGATTATGCCACAGCATTGAATTTATTAACAGTTATGCATCATAACGGCGAATTAAGTGCTGAAAAATCAACGACACATTTTAAGTATGTAGGAAATATTATTCTGATCGTATTTGACTTTTTTATAATTTACTTGTTTTAGACCACAAGTAAATCATCTATGTGCTGTGTTTCATGAAGGAAGGTGGTTTCGTTGTCGATGTATTCAAGTTTTGGAAGATACTGTCGAAGTTCAATACATCGATTGGGGAATGATAGTCTCAGCCACTAAACAAAGTAAGATGTTATATAACAGATTTGAAATCTCCATTTGATTATTAACTATTTTTATTCACTATTAGGTATTCGTCCTCTTCCAAATATGTAAGTTTAACAAGTTTTCTAATTCTGTTTCGTATTCAAGTTCGAAATCTCTTTTGTTCGAAAAACTGCTTATCACTTATTCAGATGGCTTCTATTTCCTAGAGAACAACGCATTCTCATAAGTTCTTATTTAGCTTTTATAATGATCCTGCTTGCTGTATACAATGTCGTCTAGATGGTGTACTAGACATGAAATTGGACGATGAGACAATTAAAAAGTGTATGGCGCTATTAAGTAAGTCAATTTGATTGCGTTCTGTTCTTTTTGTATAATAAATAAACATAATTTTCTCTTTTACCTCTAAAAGGTAAGGATAATTATGAGGTTTTGGTAACAAATTATGATAGTATCTATGGTGGAACAATAGTTTTATATTGTGAAAATGAAAATATCAACGATCAAATATATTCATTGTTAAATCCATCAAAAGTATGTTTGATTTGTTTATTGTCTAAATCTTTCACTTTGCTAATTTTTCATCTATTTTCAATCTTCGCTCTTGTGCACATAACGATGTGCTACCACTCATTCTTGTTTTTAGTTTTGCAAAAAAAGTTATATACTTGTAGATGTCGATATCTAGTCAACAAGAGTTTGATGAACAATTTCATTATCAACTCGCTCTTAAAGTTGGCGAAGAACACAAAGCTATATTGAGTTCATTCAGTGGGAAAGATGACAGTTTTTATGTGTTACTTGCAAACGATATAACAGTAGCTGTTGATAATGAAATGACACAATTATCACTTGATACATCGAGATCAAAACCAATCACACCACATGTAAGAACACTAATATCGGCTAAATACGAAAATAAATGGCATCGTGCATGGGTTAAATCGATTGATGGTAAGTTACTTTTTTTAATATCTGAATAACAACTGGGAATTTCTTTTTTCTTTTTCGTTTTTCTGGTCCTTCTTGTAATGTTCTGTATGTTGACTATGGAAATGAAGCTACATTACATTTAATGGATTTAACATCCTGTCCAGAAAGTGTTCGAACATTACCATGGCTGGGAATACGTGTACGTTTTCATAATGAAAAATTATCGCATGAAGAATTATCGAAATTTTGGTCAACAACAGAATCAAATTACATAACAATACGTGTTGAAGAAATTCGAAACAATTATTATACTGTTAGCGTTAAAGTTGATTATTCAACATTACTTCGATTAGAACGTTCAAAAATAAATGCGCCTCTAATAGAACCAATTGCAGTAGCTGAAACATCAAATACAAGAGATATAGTTGTAAAAATACTAACAGAAGCGTCAGTACAAGTGAGTACGATATTATTGATCGTAATTGATGGAAAACTTAGAGATATTTTACGATGAGGGAAATAATACAAATCTGTGACAGATATGAGATGACTGTTCCGAATAGGAAGATACACAATGTGCATTTTTTGCATAGCAGGCGAGCATGAGCTATAACTTGAGAAATATTCACTCTGAAGAGCTGAAAATTTGTGCGAATAGAATTTATCACATGCTCTTTCCTATTTTCGAAGTCAGAAACTTTCCAAATGTCTTGTGAAAGGTTTTCTAGAAAACCTCTGAGATTTCTAGAAAACCTTTAACCGTAAACACTGTTATCTATAGGTTTTCATACCTGGAGAATCTACTGGTGATGGTAGAATTGCATTTCGAAGTTTTCTGGAGAATTTCTGAAAATTTGGAAGGTTTTTACTGTACTTACATGGTTTATATATTTCATAATCTTTCAGCTTGATGTTTCATTGTATTATACAGTATCCAATGATCATTAGGCACTATTAGATGCAATTGTTTGCGCTTATGCTAAATATGATATTTTTATCAAACTTTGAGCGGTTATTGACAGAGAAAAATAGAAGTTACCTGAAAAACTGAGGGCTTTTTGGAAAATCAATAACTCGGGACAGGAAACTTTTCGCAAGTTTTCGCTGATTGTGTAGACGTGTCATATATTGGATCACATTCTCTGAAAGTTTCATTAATATTGGAGCTAGGCTAAAGTTGGCTCACGCATTTTGTCAAACACATCGATTTGAAGAACTCTCTAAAAAAATATTTTATTTGGTTTATCCGGCTTGGAAGGCCCAAAATTTGAAAATTTTTTTTGCTAATCGGTAGCGGCCTAGATGCAGATTTTGAATATGCGTTTGTTTGACTTACGGCTTACCTTGATTTTTCATGTAATCCATTTTCCAACGGCACCAGCGTTTTCAGTCCAATTTTTGTTCATATGTTTTTCCGAGCTTAAATTAGTCGTAGGGAAAAACCTTTTTACCATCGAATAGAACATAGTTCACAGTATATTAATCACTATTTGAATCACTGAAAAGTCAACTTTCATTTTTCCACCAAAAGCTCGCCTGGATGCACATTGTGAGATACTGGCATAAGTGTGGGGTACATCGACGTAATATCTCTTATTGTGACAGTCATGTCATACCTCTCATACGTAGCTGCTCTTCAGCATTTCATTTACTGACGAGGCTTTCTAGCGATGAACCCATTGCTACAACACTTATAATAGCTAGTTTCGACATTTATCGGCTCGGAGAACGACTAAATAAGTGGGAAATGTGTAGTTTTCTTAAACTGCACTGACGGATTACGGCTGATTCATTTCTATCCAAACTGTATGCAACAAAATTGAAGCATGATCCCTACCTTGAAAAGTTTAAACAATGTGCTGCGTATCTTGACTGTTGATAGTACAAATAGATCCTGCAATATTTGGTTTGTCAACATTAAAACGTTAATTCTTTCTACACTACCCACTGATCACGATTTTATTCAGATTATTCCGCCCATCTGTTAGTCAAATTTTCACCTTGTTGATGATATTTCTTTCTGTTTAGACGACAGAAGATGAACGAGGGATGTCAACGATACCAGCAATACAGCAACAACCACTGCAAACTGAGGACATGAGTAATAATGTGTTGATTAATAATTTAATTCAATCATTTATGAACGAAATTAATTTGTTACATATACGTATAGAAAAAAGTGAAGAGAAAAGACAAGACCGTGATCTTCAATTAATGACACAATTAATAACGACATTGAAGCATAAAAATTAATATCGTTTTGTTCTCAAAGACATTTAACAGTTCTGAAGTTGTTTTCATGTGTTCGCTGATATTAGTTTTCGTTTTGCGGTTTTTCTTTCTTTTTTGTTGTTCTTTTTTTCTGTGTCGGATCTATGTAAATAAAATCAGCTATTTTTCCCCTGTGTTCAGTGTGTTTTGTTCTGTTGTGTAGTAATTCAGTGTCTCCGTATGTGTGCTCCGTCTTGTTTGTCTATGTATGTGTGTGTTTTAACACTAACAACTAACTAACTTTTTTCTTCCCTTCACTATTTTTTTCTAATAAGATCTACTGATTTAAACCTGAATATAATTTATAATTTGAAATGATTTTCAATTGAAAAAAAGATTTTCTTGTTGTTGCTGCTGTTTTTTTGCCGTTGTTGTTGTTTTCGTTTTCTTTTTTGTTAAGAGTATATCCGTGCAAGTATGTTTTTCAGGTTAAAAGAAAGCAAAGAAAAGGTCGAATTTGTGTTGCTGCTGTTACTTCTAGAATACAAATCGAGTAATCGGTATATTTGTAAATAATTAAATAGGCCATATGAAAACACTGTTATCGTAGGGTAACGGAATATTTTTTACAAAATATTTGACTAGTGAAAGGTAAATCACGCATCAAAAGGAAAATTTAAGTGTTTACAGTCAGTCATGAAGATCATACGTACACGAGTCCCCTTGACTGACTCATTTTTGTATAAATCAGATCGATTTTTGGCTCGATGTTCGTTCATTTTTGTATTACGTAGAATTCCTGATGTGCTGACCAATGATATAGTTTTCCATTGAAAAGAACTATTCAGAGAACTATTCGAGATCTGAAGACTTATGCTATTAGATGCAAAGTTGATTGACGTGAGTTCAGAGCACCAAAAAGCCCTTATTTCAACTGACCTTTAGTTGTTTTAGAGAATTAGGTTATCATTAGCGTATTTGGTTATTATATCGTCTTTACCTCGGGTAATTGTTAGGCTTAAGAAGTGAAATCTGCATGAGGCTAGGAAAGATAGTTCTAAATCTACAATCTGTCGATGATGACTGTCTTCATCTCTTAGACATTCATTCCTGTTAAAGATACCAAAACTTCTGCTATATTAGTTATTACAAACAAATGAGCTTTTTTTAGCGATAATGTTGCATAGATGATGTACCACTATATAATTCAAAATATTTTAGCGGGTGACCGATTCTTAGGAGCTTCCACCGTACAATAGAGCGAAAGCCGAAAACATAGTTCTTCTCCACAGGTTTGACAGAAGTCGAATTTTCACATTATTTTCGAACTTCGACCATATTTATTAAAATTAAAAGCACCCACTCTTATGATTTTGAATACCGAACATATAAAAACTCTTTTTCCCCTTCTCTTCGGTGATATACCAGCATTGCAGACACGATTAATTTTATACTTCCTATTTTGCTTGTACACAACAACAGGTGCTTATATATATTCTCATGGTGTACACCACATAATGTATCCAAATGATTCGAACATTGTGTTCGAGCTGATGAAGTATTTGAACGATACGCAAATAATACCAATGCCCACTCTTATAATCAAGACGAAGCAGTCGGAATCAAAGACGTATCCGCCTTCCGTCGAGTTCTTGATGTTCCGCTACTTCCTGCAATTGACATGAAGTCGATGGCATGTACACAGTTTATTTGTGCACCGTGAAAAACTAATGAAATTTTATTCGATTATCCATTGACGCGCGCCGATATATTGAGAACAGCTCTACTATTCATATTTATAATAACATCAGACTCGAGGATATCAAAGGGTTTTCTTGACTTTTTTAATTTTTTTGCGATCTTCACGCATCTATTTTGACAGCGCTCGTTTCAATGTACACGTATTTTATTCGCTTTGTACGCTAACTAATAGAAATTCAAGATGGCTGACCTACTTGAACATTAGTTTAAAAGTAGCAGCCAGCAGAAAAATGTGAGAGAAGGATCCAAAATCGCTGCCAACAACTTCTGAAAACATCAAAAATTTCTTCCATTTGCCTTTTGGATAATATCAATCCAAAAACACATCCTGAGAATCACTTCAAATATGCACAATCCTACGGTCTATCCGAATGCGAAGTCTTTTTCGAAGGAAACTAAAAGGTTGTGAGACATCCTGAAGACATGAAAAGTTGCATATTTTAGTCAATCTCTCATTACTCGGGGTATTTTTTTCACGGCTATAAGTGGTGTAACACAAAAAATGGTTACAAAGCTGAAATTATTGCAAAATTTTGCATTGGTTGACCATTTTGCGAAATTTTGTACACAAGTCGCTCTTTGTGGTGTTGTTTTAATGCGTATCTTTTTCGTTAGCAGCGAAATTCTCTGAAAGATGTTTTTGCTTGATTCATGCAGAAAAATTTTTTGGTTTCTGTGACATGGATAATCTTATTCTCTAAATAATATTCTAGATACTTATAAATAACATTGGTTGAAAAATTAATAAAAGATATATAGAAAATGGCTAGTATTGGTGGTCGTGCTTTATCTTTGTTACGTTTACGAGGTGGCATTTATGTGCCTCGTTTCCATGCTGGTACAAGTTCACCACCGGCGCACGCTGGCGTAACCACACCAGGTATGAAATGAATATCATTACCTATTTACTACGTTGTTATAGTATTATTTATGTTTATCAGATGGAGGAACACATACGATGAACGTGAATACCACATCAAAACAACAAACTTTAACAACATCAGGAGCAATAGGAGCTAGAACAACTGGCGGTAGTCCTCCAAGTGATATGCTATTGAATTTAAAAGCTAGTGAGAAATCAAATTCAACAAGACCAACAGAACAGTTCGGCAGATATGGAACATCGTTCGATCGTTTCAAAGAGCGAAACAGTGGTTCAAAACCAAAGAGGTATGAAACAAATGTCCTTTTTACTTACCTGTAAATATTAACATATAATTCGACCGTACCCTGAAATATTATGCATTAAATGTTAAATTCTGTTGAACGTTATGAAAACATTTTTGTCTTATCTCATAATTTCTCTTTTATTTAATTTTATTAGTCACAAAACTATTGAGAACTCAATCAGTTATTCAATGCCGATGAAATTACTCCTAACTGGAATTGTAGTTACGGCAATAATTTTGGCATATAAACGATTTATACTTGATGATCCAAAAGTACAAGAGAAGCTTGATTATGCCAAACATAAAGTCAATCAAGAAGCACATTAGGTCTCGCATCAAATTGAAAAACGTGTTAAATACTACCTGTTCAATTAAAAGAAGATTGACATTTATTCTGATATAAAATCCTGTCGTTTGATGACACTTACAGAGTGCACACGAATTCCTTTGTTTCCTTATTGATGGTGATCTATTCTCGCTACTTTTAACTAATTCAGGCGTAAATTTTTCTGGTAGTTGTAGAGTTTTTGAGGCAAAAAAAACCAGGCGAATGGTATTTAAAATTTTATTTTTTGTTAAATCCTAATCAAAACGGAAACTTATCAACAGATTTTAAAGATCTTTCCTTTTTAGGCAAATTTCAACTGACGGTTACTGTATTATTTATGTAAAATAGATGTAAACGAATTCACAATTAAATGATTCTGTTCTTTAAAGTGATTTTTATACTTCTTAAAATAGGGCTGTTTTTGTCTATTTTTCTCTTTCTATTTGGGTAAGGTATAGTTGAAATCGTGATGGATTGGAAATTATACTACTGTAAAGTCAAAAGGTGATGATTACATTGTAGAGCATAAGGATGTTATTTGAACAAACTTCCTCATCTCATAAATTCATGAGTGTACATTCTGTTCACTATTAGAGATGAGATCGGTTCGACTTGAACAAATTTTTTCCCAACAAAAAACCATCGAAAATAATTCGATTTACTACACAGCTTTAGAAGAGATTTTGCTTTCAACACATCTTAGTTTTTTGAGATATACACAAGGTTCATTCTAATACGGTTTAGACGCGTTTCTCTTTTAAGCTTTTTTCTAAGACGCTTCTTAAATCAGTCGATATATTTTTTTATCGGGAAAAATAGGACTCACTTACTCGAATCTGAGTAAGATCTACCTTACATTTCTCCAAGATCTCAGACGGATCTTACTAAGAGCGTGAGACCGAGAAGTCTAAAATTTGATAAGATTTTGCTGAAATCTCACTCAGAACTATTATATTTCTTAATAAAATTCGTTCATGATTTACTTTACAGAACTTTTGGATATTTTGTTTAAGTACTGATAAATTTCTTTTACAGAGTTCTGGTTTGAGTCCACTGCCCTACATCGTTGAAATTGTAGTCGAACAGACCCGAAAAACGAAAAAACATTTCATATTCTTAGACGTCCACTCTTGGCTGTTGACTTGCAGTATACACTCTCTGAGTAGTTGTTGAACTCTTTCTTTAAAGTCTTGAGGAAAACTGAAAATGTAAAAATCAATTATATTTTTGGTATTACTTGTATAGATGCATAAGAACAAAACAAAGGGGTGAATGAAAGTAGAGCCATCACATCTTATTTAAATCGTAAACAAGATGTTAGATCTTACACTATCTTAGCTAAATAGTTTTAAGAAGTGCCTAAGATTTTTGCAAGAGTTAGTTAAAACAAAAAAGCTACTACCCAGGCGAATGAAATCCTATGAAATCTGATGTTTTCTTAAAGAATCTTGTAATAAAATCATACAATAAGATCTCAACTGCTTGTCCACGTAACGCGACACTTCCCGCTAATTACGAATTTGATGCTCTTGAGAAACAAAATTTTAATTTTCAGCAAGAAAATTCAAAGTTAAATTTTTTAAAAGGTTTAATTTCACTTTTTCGACCCAGAAATTTTTTTGAAAAAATTAGAAATTAACTATTCAATAGAGAATTAAATTCTCTACAAAATGGCTTATTTTGTTTTGAAAGTCGATTTTAGGATCCAAATCTAGGTTTTTCAGAGCTTTCGAAGTTTCAGCCAAGTTTTAGACTGGACAAAAAAGTTTTCAACTCCAGTTTTCGCATAAATCGTTAGAATATGCTAAAATCTCCGGTAAGTATAAAAAAATTTTTTGAGAACGCTGAGTGCCAGAAAATGCACCGAGAAAAAAGTGTGTCACAGTGTTATTTTACAAAATTGACTTTTCTAGGTGTGTGGAAGGGTTTGGAAGAAACATTTTTTTTACCAAAAGTAAGCCTGTTAGCTCCTCTACAAACTTGACTTTAGAAACTTTTCAGATGCACAGCTCTATTCGCAGGAAATCAGAGCTGTACCAGAAATTCTCAAAAAATAGGTTCCTTTTCTGTCACAGCGTTACTCGCCGAAAATCTTTCTGCACAAGATATCATTTCTGTAATGTCTTGTAAGAGCTTATTCATACGTTCTTTTTGAGTTCTTACGACAAGAAAGTTCGCAAATTGTAACACTTTTCTGCATCTGGCGACTCTTAGAGTCTAATGTTTAATTTTTTCGCTATTTAAAGTCATAGGTCGTGCGATCAAATTCAATATCAAAGCTTTTTTCGATTAAATTACTTTCAAGCTGTTACACTGATCGGCTTTCTTGTCCTATTTCTTGCAAGATTCTTCTCTCTTGTCATTTCAGTCGAGAATCTTGAGATAAAAATATATGTAAACTATTTAACAAGATTCTTGGCTGAAATGATAAGAGGGACGAATCTTTCAAGAAATAAGATAAGAAAGTCGACCAGTGTATGTTGAACTGTTTCTTGCTCATCTTTTATCCCTGTTCACTTATACCGTTTACACCAAGGAGAAATAGATCAAGCATTGTAATAACCTGCAGAAAAAATAAAACATTGGTCGATAACCTATTTGGAAATGTCCAAAATAATCAGAATCAAAACATGACGAACAGGGGATTATTGTCATTTCGTTGTTCATACTCCTCCCAAGTCACACGAATATAGGTCAAAATGACTCTGTTTGTATTTGCCGAATTGTTTTGCTAGATTAAGTTATGGAGAGTTCGTGTTGGTCTCAAACTGAAAGCTAAAACAATCCTCTATGAGGTGACAAAGACCATTCAGATATTTTGGTTTTTCTGAATAACAAGAGACTTAGAAAGTCCAGCCTCACTTATTTGAGTTCCTGTCTCAAAAAGACATTTCTAACGGAAAAACTAGAACAGAATTCAGAAATATGGCTGTCACTCTATAGAGAAATGTCTTGGCGTCAATTTGCAACCAATTCCACCTCTTGATTTGGCTGAAATTTTGTGTAAATACGCAACGCTGTGAAGAGTAAAAAGTGATTTTGAAAACTTTATTATGACATAATTACTTTAACAAGATTTCAATAAAAAAACACTTGATGAATGTTTTTTATTAATCAACAAGATTTGTTTTCTTTTCTCAAAAGAAAATAACAAAATAACTAGAAAGCAACAAAAGATGGCCGATATAGAATTTGATCTGATTCCGATTCCCATCTTCTTACAAAGTATAGTATCAGTCAGTACTTTTCAGGACAAATAATGTAGCTAGGGAGAAGTGTCATGACCTATCCTCATTTTTTTCACGTGTTTAGTTCAACTCTCTCGACTATCAACTCTGAGCGAAGTTTGTGCTGAAACAAAGATGACATGAAAGCGAGATACAAATTAAGATTAAAGCAGTGTATGATACTCGAAAACTTTTTTTGCTCCAGCACAAAATGTTCGACCCAGCCCACCAATTCTTTTTTGATTCTATGAAGGATGATCCAAAAGTCTAAAAATCCTAGTGACGCTACTGTTCCAGGCTAAATATTACAATTTTCTCATTATTTAACATTTTCTGAAAGTTTAATTCACATCCGACAACGTATAGTTACCGGGATCAATTACTCAGCTAGATTCAGCTGTTCATCTATTTGACAAAAGTCTCTCAGACTTGATTACATAACATTATCCTTTTTTTCTTTAGTACAATTTTTGTTTTATGCACAAAAAACAGAAATATGTTGTTTTCCGATATTAGTTAAAGCATAAAGATATGAATATTACTATAGCATAAAATATGTTCGCAAATACTGCACGAAATAGCTACGTTTTCTGTACAGATGTGTGCTATAAACATCACATTTAAAATCAAAAAATGTTGGAGTTAAACGTGTATGGAAGGCAACAGAGTGATATGATGGTGGATCTTGGTTTAAATCGATTGTATGACATATTCTTCAAAAAAGATATGAACAGTATTCATTAAACGTATTCGATAAAAAAACATAATTCAAATATTAAATGATGCAGATCGAATTGATGGAGAAGAGAAACACTATGCTCTACATATTTCATTTTATCACGAGTTATATTTTAAATTTTCCGACAATAGAAACGTATATTCATCTTTAAATTTTACCATTTTATCTTTTAAATATCTTTAGGATATAAATTAGATTTTTTAAAAAGTAAAAAGATTATTGAGGCATCAAGATTGCCGTCCTGTTAAACTACAATTTGAAGATGTTCGACAAATAAAAGTGTTCATACTTTTATTCACTTGAAAAATGTTTATAAGAAAAAAACGGAATTGAAAAATAAAAAAAAGCAGACAATGTTACACTACACTGAAAAATCACCCAAAACTTTTCTAGCGACCATTCTCGTGTTTTATGAACAACGAAAAAAGAAAAAAAAAAATGTTTAATATCTGACATTATTAAGAATGGTAATAAAAAAATAAAACAGAACAGCAAAGAAATAAAAACAACGAAGACTATTCTAGTTAGTACACAAATACGTAAATTAACGAACACTATTTCTTAAACTCGATTATCGGTATCGTGTAGGAAAATATAAGAACTTTTTGAGTTACAAAAAAAAAAAATAATAATATGAGAAGAAAAAAAATTCGGTATCTTAATCACTAGGCATGAATATATGTTTTAAACATGAATTCTCCTTAGTATAAGTGATATGTGTCCAATTAAATTAGACAATTAAATAGTGTTCGACAAATAGACAAATACATAGAGAAAGAAAAGAAGTGATTCACAAAAATAACACTGTGAAGAACATTCTTATCTGTATCGTAGTTTGACTTTTATTTTATGTAGACACATTTGTTGTTGTCATACTTGAAAGATTATTTTCATGAAAACCGTTGAAACCAAATGATTCTGCATAATGAACAGAATTATGCCAACCAGGTGTTGATGTTTCAGTATGCGTAGTTGTTGGACGCGATAGACCATTAGTGATTGTTACGGGAGATGATCGAGAACTTGTCTAGAAGAAAGAGGAAAAAAAACAAAAATACAAATATTTATTAGATAAAAAAATATTAAAAATTATTGTCAAGTTTACCTCCGCGGATAGATTACTATCAAATCGAACATTCGCTATTTCACGACGTAATTTATTTCGTTCTCTTAGTGTACGATCAACACGATCATTTAAATTTTCCATTTGATCTTCGAGTACTTGTATTTTTGATGTTAATAAGAGATTTTCTCGACGCATTTCACGTACTTTTGCATCTTTATCAACCATACTAGATTAAAAGGGAAAAATACAAATGTGTTAGTTTTATTATAGATATCATAGGTGTTAGTCATTAAACCTAGTGTAAAAATTATATCATCAGTGTATTAGTAAATGACTATGTTCTTTGTTTAGATCTATGTTCTATATAAGTTGGGACAAAGAAATAATACTACAGGTCATTTTTATTTTATTATACTCTGAATATTATTTCTAACTATATGATGTTATCAAAACATCTACTATTAATTTCATGTGAATATAAAAATGTGTGGAAATAATCAAAATGAAATATGAAGATTTTGTCGTTCAATAAGAAAATATTTGTATGAGAGAGCCAAGTGAAATATTCAACTTAAATGTGAATAAAAAAAAAATTAATGGAAGCAATTTATAAGCATAAAGCAAATAAGCAACAAGCGCGCATCGATTTGACGTTTTTTTCAATAGAATAGAAACTGACCGAGAAGGAGATATAGCAGCAATAGCACTAATAGTATCATTTTTAAAATGATTAGCAGCAGCTAATGACGTGGATGGTGTGGATGATGATGTGCGGTTGTGAACAACACGACTATATTCTGTTGCTGCCGCCAACATATTCTTATTTGTCTGCTGATAATTATCATCACGATGATTATTCAACGGATACCTTGTTAACAATTGTCTTCGTTCATCGATTAATTGTTGAAAAGATTGTTCTTGATTTAATTTAAATTCAGTCTCTTTTCCGAGTAAACTACGTGTATCTTGTAAATCACGTTGAGCATGACGCATATGTTCAACATATTTTGTTTTTGCACGATCAAATGAATCACTAAATAGAGAAGAATGTTGTTTCTCATACATAGATGACTCACTAGTGACAAATGAAACTTTTTTCGTCATTTAGTAATAATATAGTTTAATGTATACAAACCGTTCTTCTTGTAAACGTTGTTTATATTTTTGTTTAGCTAATTCATAATTTTTTTGTAAATGTTCTAATTTTTGTTGATATGTACGACATTTTAATTGCCAATGTTGATTATCAGCTTTTTCTTTCAAATACAATTGAACAGCAGTTGTAGTTGGTTGTTGATCGTTTTCATTCTAATAAATGAAATAAATAAATTTTTCTATTTTAAATCGTTAAATAAAATTAATATTACCGTTCGAAGTGAATTTAATGTTTGATTTGTTATGTGAACATTATAATCATTTTTAAATCGACATTCAACTAATTCATGTTGTAATAAATCATTTTCTTCCGTTCGTTGATGTATCTCTTTTCGTAATACAATATATTCATCTTTCAAACGTTTTAATTTCATTTCTAACCGTTGTCTAAATAAGTATAAATAGATTACTTAAAAATTTAGAATTAATCCTGTGTAGTGTGAATCAGATCATAGGTGATGTCAAAGTATTGTGTAAAATAGTCAATCATTTTTTTCTCGACTATAGAACGTGAAAAAAGAGTGTACTAGAGTCAGAGTTTTGCACTGTATTCGAAGATGTATTCAAAAATTTTGTATCATTTTCTTGAACCATATGTCAAGGATAACATTTTAAATCTCAAAATTTGACTTCAATTAATAAAGAACTATGCGGGTTTTTCTTCATGATCATAATAATCAGAACAAATCCCAAAAGTGACTTCAGTCATTGAAAGAGTTTACAGCGATGTGTGTATGCAAGTTTCACTGATATGGGATCTCTAGAAAACCATGTCTCTGGGTTCAATCAGAAACTTTTCTGGACAAAATGAGACATTTTCTAGTTCTCCATGACATTCATATGTTAAACTACGCTCATTTTACGAAAGATTCCAATTCATCAAAACAACTAAGTCAACATAAAAAGCAAAAAAAATGCCTTTGAGATCTTTTTGCATATTTCTTGTTTTTTCTATAACGTAGTATTGAATGAAATGATTATTATTCTTTTATTCTTATATGCTATCAACCACTATTTTACACATTATCCGTTAAATAGAATCATACCGTTTTAATTTTTCTTCATCTAATGAATGTTGGACAATTGTCAATTGTTCGGATTTTGTTATTAATTCTCCTCGAATGGAACTTATTTCTCGACGTGATGGTTCCGTACACTCACTCAATTGAGTTCTTAAATTTTCTTCTAGATGTTTGTCCAGTTCATAAAGCTAGAATTAAATTTCTTTAATTAGTAAATACATCAATATAGATTTTTAATTTAGAACGTTGTCTTACGCGTTTTTCTAATTCAGCACTTTTTTCATTTGCTTCTTTAGCTGATGCTTTTGTTTTCAATAAATCTGCTTGTAATTCTTGTAGCGATCGTTGTACTTCTATGCGCTAGAAGTCACATAGTAGTTTAGTATGTTGGTGATATTTATACTGTTAGATTATGTGAGACCTACTCTTTGTTGTTCATGTGAGAGTGATTGTTCTAATTCTATGATTTTTATTGCACGATTCTACAGAGATAGATACACAAAAACACACACGTTGTTATTTCATGCAACTACTAAAACGAATGATAATTAATTTACCTTATTTTCCTGAGATAATTGAGTATTTATATTTGTATGTAGTACTGAACGTTCACTGAGATCACTTTGAATATGTTCAATATACTTAAAAATATCAATAATACATTAGAAATACAAAACTGATAAATAAGAAAGAATGGTAACACTTACACTTTGTTTTTCAGCAAGTTCTGAGTGTAATTTGTCAGTTGTCGATCGTAAATTACCTATTTGAACATTGTATTGTACTTTATCTTGTTCTAATTGAACAATTATTGAACGTGCTTGCACTAGCTCGGCATCATAGGTCGCCTATAGAAGACAGAAATATTAGAATCTAATACCATGGATTTATTTGAGAATCAATGATTAAAATCCGTCTTTCATAGTGTGTAATGAGGAGAAAAAGACAGTTTGTGAGACTCGCATACGTAGGAGTGTAGGATAGACAATTCTACATTTTGCTGAACTTTTAGATTGGATTGAAAAAGGGTAATCTCTGAGTGACAGCGTTAACAAGATATGAGTCTTCTAAGGCAGTTTCTTAAATAAACTTCAAATTTCTCTGAGATACATGCATAAAAATTGTTTCATATATCATTTAAAAGAGCTGATTGTCTGCTTTATAGGTATGTGTCTTGCAGGTATTCGGTCAACATCTGACAAGATTTAAAATAGTACGAAACAATCTTATTGTAACGTCAACCCATATGAACGCATAACTTTTTCTTTAGCTGGATAGAGTTGAGGCATCTCTATCTTCCACGGATGTGGAGTTCTTCCTGTGATCCAGGAAAGAGCTCTGCAAAATCCTGATTCTTCAAATAAATTCTGTTTCTTTCTTTGATAAGAAGTGTTGTTTTCAAGACATACATGATCAGCTCCTTGAACTGCATGCGAACTCCTATAACTCAATAACTTGCTAAAGAAAAAACATGCGGTTAAAATTTTTTTTTTTGAATCTTTAGCGTGTAATGTTGAACGACAAAGAAATTTTCAGAAGTAGTTCTTTTTCGTTAAATAAATGATGTAAACTGCTTAGAGTAGTATTTGAAGCTTTTTAGTAATAAGAAATGAGATTGCTCTTGATCTGTCACCTCTGGCCGCCGTAAACAACTCTTGGTAAACAAAAAATCTCAGAAGATATTGACCATGTCGAAGTATGACGACAAAATGTTTTATTTTCAGTCCATTTGTTATCGTTTATGAAATGTTGTTACAAGAGTGATCATGAACTGTTAGTTTATTGCACGATTGTATATGATGGGTTCCTGCCGCTATAGTGCGTCGTTATTATACCGTTGTTTGCTCAAATTTTAGAAGAAACTGGTGGGTTTGGAAACTCAGAATATATGCGTGGGGCTGTTTGTATTTGCCAAAACTCTTCCTTCAGAGAGATTCTGGAAAGCTTAGGCTGGTTTTGAAATTTACACCACAACATCAGATGTCGAAATTCCAAAATTGTTCAGGGAATTTTTCAAAAATCCTTTTGTCTGCTGCAAAGCGTCAAATCAATTCGAACTCGCCAAGGTCTATCTGAAACAAAAACTTTGGAGAATACGAACAGCCGTGAGGGCGAAAACAATTTTGGGAAATAGCGTTTTGCATTTATTGGTGTATTTCAGCGTTGGAGGCAACAATTTTAGTAACCTTCTAACACAAGTTTGCATTGAGTTATGCCATGTTTCATTCTGATCGGAAAAGATTGCTTTAAAAATCTATCCAGCTCATAAAAAGCTTTAATCTTATAAATATCTACAAAAAAAACAGTATTTCAAGGTCCTGGCCTTTTTTAACAAGTACAGAGATGGTCTGAAGCTAATGGGTAGGTCACTTTGTAATTTACTTGTTCCTTTATCAAACTTCATTTCTATCTTTTTTTGACTAAAGGAACTTCCGTGAAAATTCTTCTAAAAAGCATTGAATGTTTTATTGCAAAATGCAGAAATGTAACGAAAAATACTGAGAAGCTCCAGAATATAGAAAAAGTGTTATCAGATATCATCAGTGCGAGTTGTTTTTGTTTTAAGAGAAGCAGTAAGAGTAGCAATCGTTATATCTATATCCAAACAAGCTCAAAATTTATTTTCTTCCAATATGCTGAGTGAAAAGGTAAAAACTTCGTTATTTTTTTCAGATACGTTCAATAAAATTTCCCTTTGTGTCATAGAACTAAATTCAAAAGATCGTTATTATACACGGGAAGAAAGACTTGACGCTATCAAAAGTTGTGGTCTGATGCAACTGATTTTCACATGCTCATTTTAAAAATAAAATTTTAGTTGAAAATTTAGCTAAGACATACTTTAGAAAGTTGTATATTTTGAAGTTTTTCAGTATTTTTCGTATAATGTACCACATTTACATTTCGCTAAATATGTTTTCTATAAAAATTTTCACGTCCGTTCTTTAAATAAAAATAAAATCTAGCCTTAGAAATGAACTCTGACGACGGTATAAGTAAATTAAAAGGTGACCGATTTTATATGACTCATCCGTTATTTTTTTATGCTCGTGCATGAACAAAGTTTGAAATTCTCACATATAATCTTACCTTAAAGTTTTTATTTTCTATTCTCCATCGGTCAATTTGATCATCTCGATCTTTTATATCTCTATCATATTTAGTTTGTAATTCGGATAAACTTGTATTTAATTGTCTAAATTGTGTATAAACAGATTGAGCATCGTTTGTTGATGAAGTCAATGCCAATTTTAAATCTTTATTAATTTCTTCCTGAGATTCCATCTAAAAAAAATTCAAAAACATATTATATTCATAAACTAAGATAGTGTCTGTGTGAAATTACCTCTGTTTTTAATATTTTATGCTCATGTTGTAATTGTTCATATTGTTGATTTAATTCATTTACTTGTAAACGAAGTTCTTCTCGTTGTCGTATAACATCATCCATTGTACTTACATAATTAATTTCTTTTTGTCGATAATCTGATTGTAATTTGAGAAGTGATTCGTACAGTGACTATATATAGTAGAAAAATTATTTATTAATCAATCAGAAAATATCTTTTTACTTTTTATATTAACTTACACTGTATTTTTGTTCACGTTTTTCATTATGTTCTTCTAAATCATGAATTTTAATATCATACTCTTTTTTCTGATTATCTAATTGATTTTGTTGTTCAACATTCAATTTTTCTAATCGAGATAGTTCCTATGCAAAAAATGGAAAAAAAAAATGTATTTATTTGTATGGTTTTAACATTGATGGTGATGATGCTGATGATGATGATGGTGAAGACGAAAATGAAATTTCACTCACTACATCGCCTCCAAGATCAATCAAAATTCAAGTTAAATAAACAATGTCAAGGTTACGTTCATCTAATATTAAGGTAGTCTCATATATATTTGATAAATAAACATTTTTATTCTAGGTTGACCTATTAACTATCAATATCTATAACTTGGTTTCTATAAAAAAAAATAATGAATTCTAAGAAGTTTCTATTTACGGAAATTATTGCGGAAGTGAATTTTAATGTCTACTTTTTATAACTATTCAATAGTTATTTTTCCAAAAAAATTGCTAGCATATGTAAAATTTATTCCTCTAATAACAAATACTAATTGTCATAAACTAGGTTACCATTGACAAGAGTTCATTGTTATTATATATACCTGTGGTAATCGTTGATTATCATCAATAGCAGCTAATAAATTTTTATAATGTTCATCTTTTTGATATAAATCACGTTTACATTGTTCATATTTATTATTTGCCAATTGTAGTTCATCTCTTATACGTACAACTTCTAATTCTAATTGATTATTTGTTCGATGTAACCAGTCTATTTTTAATTTAAAATTTGAAATATTTGCTGTTGTTTGACTAGTATCAGTTTTTGTTGATCGTTCATCTTTAAGATCATGATCATTTTCAACTGTTTTTAATTTATCTTGTAAAGTTTTTAATTCTTGTTCAATTAATAATTCTCTTACTCTACCACGTTCAATTTCATCTTTTAATTTTTGTCTTTCAGCATATAAAAATTCATTTTCTTCTTCTAAAATTTCATAATCTTGTATACGATTTTTTAATGATTGATTTTCTCGACTTATATCATCTAATTTATCGTATAATTGATCTAATTCTGTTTGTAATCGTTCAATTTCATCTTTTGTCGATAGAACTAGTGATGAAGTCAAAGTATCAATACCATTTGAACAAAATGGAGAAGGTGAAATAATTTCTTTATTATGAAATGTTGACTCTCTTTCTATTAGTGTATGTTGTGTTGACGATGGTGAAGTGGATATAAGAAATAGATCGTCAATTGAACTCATTATTGAATTTATTTCTAAATTTGTTACTTGTTGACGTTTAACTAATTATCGATTCTTATTGAATGAATGTATTTTCAAAACATCATACATACTCACATAATTCAACAATTTCATGATCAGTTGTTACTCGATATAATTTAGCGGTTTTTCTTGTGGTTAAATTGAAATTTTTTAAAAAAATTTGATTATGTCAATAGTGTTATCTCGGTTGTATGACAATATGTTTGAGGTTTTTAGTTTTTATAATTCTAGATCAGTATGAAATATAATGGAAATGAATTATCAATAATAGTTGACAAATAATTATTATTTTCAGTTGTTGAAAGAATAGTCGGCGAACGTACCTGCAAAAGAATATATGTTATTTTTACTTTTGTTTGTGTGTGCTTCTTTCTCTTTTTTTTCTGCTTCTGATAATGTATTTTAAACAAGATGTGTGTATACATAAACAGACATTTGTAAAATATTACTTCTCTCTCTGTCTCTCTCTCTCTCTCTATTCTCTCACCCTCTTTCTCATGTTTTAAAGATGAAAAAGTTGAAAAAACAAATGATGTTAACGATTTAATTCTTTCAGGTCTCTTTTCTTTTTTTTTTTTTTTTTTTTCAAAAGATGATTTTTAAAGTGTATGGTAGCAAACCTTTTCTTTTTAAAAATTTCTTGTTTAACATGAAACGGAAAGGAAGAGTAGTAGCACAAATTTTAATAACGTCGACACACAAACAAGGCTACAAGAAGCAAGAAAAGAAGAAAAAAAATGAATAGATAAGCGAGAAGTTTTTAAGGAAAATAAGAAAATAGAATAATATTATGTTTCTGTTAATATTTTCTTCTACTAAATATTAAACACACATTTTATCAGATTCATTCATGAAATTTTCTTATTTTTCAAACTAGCGATTTGTTAGAAATATTTTTATACTGACGTAACATCTATTTTATAAAATAAATTTATTTTATTTCATATATTGCAATTGTATAATATTATACGTCATAATGATAAAGTAACTTTTTAGTTCCCTAACCTATTTTGGGTAATAAATTTTTATTTTTAACTTTCTTTTAATTCTCAATATTTGAATACTGTAATCGTCATTTTTCTGCGTTTAAAAACTAAAAGGTAAAATTATAACAATAGATGGTTGTATATTATGCAGGTAATATACGAACGTTTTTTTCAAAGAGAAGCCACTATTAGTATAGCCAATGTAATCTAATGTAGACAATATTATAAGGTTATTTTACATTTAAATATCTGATTGTTGTTTTATAGGACAAATTCTTTCATCGAATAAAATATACAACGGTTTTTCTCACTTCTTTTTTTATACTCCTTTTTCTATACGAAATGGACAGAAGCTGGACTCTCTTGGATTTATCATCTCTTACGATGGTGATATAAATTTGAGAACAATTTTTTAATAGGATATTTTCTATATGTAAAAGGACACGTATAAAGTGAGATGAACTCGAAGTCACTCTTATAGATTCTTGTCTAACTATTTTCCAATAAACACAAATTTTGCTGGCCTCTATAAGAGAATCAATGAACTAGAATAATTTCACTTTTTTAATTTTCAAAAACTTCTCTATTTTCAATCGACCATGTTTTTTGACAGACATATCACTTACATCGGTCAAATATATAGCATCAGAAAATAAAATAAATTTATTTTAAAAACATTTTCAATTCTTTATCAAACTAAAACTAAACGTTGTCGATTGTAAATTATTTCTTGCCTGAAGAAAAAAAAAAGATGGTGATGTTATTATGCAAAAGATTTATGGTGACCATATATCCTATCTATATCTGATATGACCGTGCGCTGCCTAAGCAAAGGACATTAACAAAATATAATCTTATGAGGTCTTAGTATAAAATATTAAAAGATTTCACAAAATCTTACAAAATCGTATAATATGAAATTACAAACCCGTGCAAGAATTCATAAATTCTTATAAGAAATTTCAACTTAATATCCAAACTGCTATGTTTTCTTTTTGCCGTAATTACTTCTGTTTTTCCTTTTCTGAAATTTTCTAGCATAAATAGACTCTTAACGCCTTAGGATTGTGTTTAGTCACGTTCATATTTTGTGTTCAACTAATGTGTGAAAGTTGAAGAAAAAAAAAAAACTTTAAAGTTTATTCAAATGAACGATGTTGAATATATGTATACTCTATGTATCGTAGCAAAATTTATATTGTATAAATGAGTGAGTCATCGGTTCTTACAAGTTCTTGGAAGAACATACAACAAGTTTTCATATTCTTGTACGATGTATTAAAGTTTTGTAACAAGAAATTTAAACAGATATACTAATAATGACTGTTGCAAGATCTCACATGTTTATACGACTTTGTATCATACAATTCTGCAAAATCTTAACAATTTTATACACTGTTCTCGTAAGATTTTATGAGACGTTTTTTACCTGTGTGTAAAAAATGATTCTTTCAATTCTGTTATTTAGATATTGTATATTTTCTTCTTTATATATTTCTAACAAACGATTAAGAATTTGTACGTTACTTAATTTTGAATGATACAATATAGTACAAAGGAATTGAATTTATTCTACGTAAATAAAAACAATAATAAACTTTAAATTTTCAAATAATGCTCGTTACACTCTAAACAGATCCATCTTAAAATAAGACAGCTTAAGTCGCTTGCGAAATAGTCAGATTGATTGGTCTTATTATAAGATTTTTGATCTGTCATATGATCTCCTGTCTTATATTAAGACGAAACGACCTTACTATTTTGCAACCGACTTATGGCGTCTTATTTCAAGATAGACAAGCTTATCTGTCTTACCCTAAGCTTCGCCCCCTCTTCTCTCTTCCCCGTCAGAAATATACCTTTTTTTCATGAATAGTTGATATGCTGCTAAACACATGACTGGACACCTCAACATATCTACTCTTAGAGAATTCATAGTGCTTTTGCCACTACGAAAGGTTTTTGAAGAAGTTCTAAAATGCCTAGAAAATTGATTGTTCTGAAATTCGCATATTTCACTGAAATGCTCAACTGAACAAGGATTTCAATGATGCCAGGTCGTAGACCAAATACTTTTGGTTAAAATGGGATATCTCGCAACTTTGAGGAATGCTTCGATCAAAAGAGAGCAAAACTATCATAGCTTTTGAATCATAACTTCCCCTTTTTTATGAAGTTTATACTAAAAGGAGAAATGGTTTTAAGACTACGAAGAAGATATTTTGATACCTTGATTTGATGGACTACAAAGCGAAAGAAAGCATCTGGTTTCTGAAAATAATTCAGTCTTATAGCGAAGAGCTTGCTTTATACCATCTGTTCCTATAATATCAAAGACAATAATCAACATTTCATTCTGAGCTAAATAGCATAATAAGCTCGATCCGTTACAAAATACATTTATTGTAATATTTTATTAACGTTTTCTCGGCATACATTTTTCATACCCCATCCTAGCCAGCCCATCTCTCACAGATGTAACATAGCAAAAATTAATTTAATGCGAATACGAATAATTCATGCTCTCAGAATGTTCAGCTATACTGCAAGACAACATCCAAAAATAATCTAAAAACATGAAATTTCTCTTTGTTCTCAAGCTTGTTCAACTGCAATTTTAACAAGAGTCTCATCGGTTTGTCTTACTTTAGCCTGTCCATGTTCAAATATTTTTCAAGAGTTCAAGAACTTTCATCATGGGTCTCATCAAGCATTCAGGGGACAAGAATGTCAAGATTTATATAACCTGAACTGCGTGTACAACTTGCACGTAAAAGTAAAATATTCTCCAAAACAGCCTAAATAGCTAAATGTTTTCGATTAATTTCTCAGAAAAAAGTTTAACGAGACTTACGCACATGCAGTAATTTGGTTTCAAACCTTTGGGATAATATACATAAGAATATGTATCAAAATCATTTACATAGGTTACTGTTGAATAATTGTAAATCTCAAGGGTAGTGTTCATTGAAAAATCATTTGGCATAACCGGTTAAGAGGCATTTTTGTATGACGGCGTAGAGGTCAAAATTCTGTGGTTGATACACAATTATTAGCATATATTCACTTTCACCTTTTGCATTATCGCGTGGCCAATTCAATAGGCGATTTGCGGTTTACACACGGTCGATTTGTTGCTTATCGATTTCCTTGTGTTGAAGTGACGAGGTCTTCGCATTCTGTTGATGTATTATTGACGAGATTTATTCGATCGTGATTGTATTTTTAAATGATTAATATCATGTTGAAATTGTCTATTATATGTCTTTACTAACTGTAATTGTTCGTAAACACGATCACTTATTTTAAATGCATTTTTTTTTAATATAAGTGTGCATTTTCTAAAACTTGTTCAATGTTTTTTTTTAAAACTTTAACTTTCATTTCTCTAGTCCAAATGTCACTGAAATCGGGTTACCCCATTGCATCTGTGTCCAAAGATACCGAGACAATGAACATTAGATAACTTGTCCAAGACTATCACGCGATCGCCGTTGCCGGGATTCGAACGCCGTATGTTTGAAGTACGTTGTCTGCCCACTAGCCGACTGAATCACGCTGCTCATCCGGCTGAGTCAGGGATAAGAGAATACTAAGGATGTTACGAGCGTAGGCTCGGATTTTCGATTTTTAGAAGAAAGTACACAGTTCGAAAGAAGGAAGAGACCATATTTTATTAAGTATGTCGAAATATAAAGTAATCATTATAAAATGAGACATCGCAGTCATGTGTGATCTTTCAATCTCATTCTGTATTTGTTTTAATAATCGGACGTCGATCGGACGTTCAGCTGAAAAGTATTTAATCTGTTCTGTCTAATCCAAATACAGCACGCACAGTGGAAAACGATCGGGACATTTGGCCAAAAATCGAAAGTGCGCTTTTTTCTGACTTGAACAAGAATAAATATACTTTAAGCTATGCTCTATTTAATGGTATAAATTCTTTTATTCCAAGCCTCATAGTTCGTCGGAAAATTCATTGTAAAAAATTAGCTGAAAAACACTCGTCTGTGGGAAAAATGCGTTTTTTCTATGAAATCCAAGAGATTTAAACGCAAAAAGAATCATATTCTGAATCCAGACACCTATCTTTTAGTGAAAATAAAAACCTGTTCTTTTGGACCTATACTCCCGGTGGAAAAAACAAGTTTCCAGTTGATTTTCCGTATAGGTGCCATTAGCGTAGAGAGGGTACCATTTTCCGACCCGTATCCGATCCGAAAGTTTTCTTTTCACCCGTACCCAACAACTTTGTGCCTGTACCCGATCCGTACCCGACTTATGCCTAAAAATTTTCTCCCTTTTGGCTTCCAACTAAAAGCTTTTGTTCGTCGACTGGAGATACTAAATTACCATTACGTTCTCAAGTAACTCCTTTAAAACTTCATGCATCTTACCTAAAATCTTGTATTTTTTCATTAAAATTTCGTAATTTTCTACTAAAACCTTCCGATTTTCGGATGAATTCCAAAAAAACGGAACCCCTACCCGTAACTGCTCTACCCATATCTGACAACTTCATATCCGTACCCAACCTTCGAGTCGGATTGCACATCTCTACATTAGTGTAATAAGTTTCGGCAACTTTATTTTTACCTAAATCACACTAAAATGTTTCCCTTTATATCCTGCATCTATGGTACATGCAGCTTTATGCATTTCTTTTTCTAAGCCATAAGGTGAGTTTTCCAAAAACCTTGGTTTTTCAGGATGAAATAAAAATTCGAGAAAAAACACTTTTTTGCCAGCAAAAATTCTGAGTCGGTCACTCTTTACATCTTCGATGAGACAGAAACTGAAAATGAAAAACGATTGAAAAGACTTTTAACTAAATTAGCGAGATTCGAGCGTTCGGTTCGTCATGTTTTTAATAAAATACGATTGATGATATATGTTAACACGTTATACAGGCAGAGAAATCATTTACCAACTGGCAAGTTGTGAGTTTTTCGTTTTAAGAGGGCGTAAAATAATAGTACTATACTTGCTATTCATAATCCAGCCAGAGAATGTGGAAAAGAGCTGTGGAATTTGTTCTTGTGTGATTCAAGCAGGCATCGAAGTTCCTCTCATTATACTATAAATTTTGTAGGGTTTCATCTTGTGCCGCGTTTGCCGTAGCGATGACAAAATGTACAGTTTCTGCCAATATATAAGGATCTCTGAATAAAATTATTTTATGCACTCAAGTTTGAATGTGGATTCCAGAGAGGAGACTACACAACTTTTGGCTCCCAATCCAGCTAGTGAGAAGAGAGGACTTCAAAGTTGCTTGCAGTTCCATAATATTCGATTAGAAAAGTCGTCAATTCACAGCTTGTGAAGAAAAATACATAAAGAAAAGTTTCGTGAAGAAAAATTGTATTCGGAGTAACTTTTTCAACAAGCTGCTAAGAGCCTTAACATACTCTTGATAGCACTGCGAATATATTCCGGCTTTCAGGTGTGTGTAAAGTGAATGAATCGGTGTGGAAGTGGCCGTTTATAAAATAGTCCTTAGTGAGTTCAAAGTGCTCATTTTCACATGATATTTATTTGACATATAAGTTACTTTATTGTACATCAAACCAAAGCAGATTACAAAAAAACGACCATTAAATAACAGAATTTTTCATTATATAGTATTGTTGATTTTTCGTGTGTTCTTTCTTCTCGTATTTCTTATTCAGTTCTCTTATATATATATTGACTTTTGATGGTAAATATTTGCGTTCGCCACAGTTCAGTTGTTCCACTTTCTGAAATCATTTTATTTTTACTGATCACAGCCACCATCACAATACAAATTTAAATAATAAATCTCTTGTACATCATGACTAATTGAAGAAAATGTAGGCATCCTTAGATGTACCATCTAATAAAACAAATAAGAAGAAAAATGATTTTTCGTTTTGTTTTGAGTCTTTTTGTACGTTGTAAAAAGA
>CAJNOQ010002091.1:0-26360 GCA_905250885.1 Didymodactylos carnosus | reverse complement strand
ATTGTAGCTACTAGTCTCATCTGAAAACTATTATGTTCACTGTTTCAATTATGTCCCACTTCTTGTTTTTCTTCACAACTTTTGTACAAATTTGAAAAGAAAAAATTATAGATACCTGGAAAGTATATTGCGATGAAAAGTTCTAGCGATGAAAAGTCCGTGCGATGAAAAATCTTTCGATGAAGAGTCGTTCGATGAAAAACCTTTCGATGGAAAGTCAAGGCGATGAAAAGTCCGTGCGATGACAAATCTTTCGATGAAATGTCGTGGACTCGATATTTATTATGTGATGTTTGAGATATAATTGTTGATTCCAATCTAAATGGAACACTAGCAGCGTTATTACATGAAGGATAATCAGTGCTACTGTTATGGTGGTATTTAATCGGTTGTAAATGTCGTCTTTTAAATAGTAGATTAACGAAATAATTATTAGCTATAAGAAAAAAATAGTATGCGAGCTTTTCTAAAAAAATATGGCTGAAGAGAATGAGAAAGCAAGAGAGATAAGCATTCAATCTATTTCTTACTGTAGTAGTTGCAACAATTCACATAGAAATTATTCGCTACTTTTTATTTTTTTTAAAACGATATGTATAATAGAGCAAGAAGTTAAACTATACAAAAAAACTTCGAGAAAACGAACCATACAAATTGGCCTAAATCAACAAAAACAAGAAAAATTACTAAAAAACAACAACATCATTTGTTGTTATTGTTGACGTTAATCGTACGTCGTTCGTAAGTCAAAAACAGAAAGAAAACAATTAAATTTTTATACATATACAATGTAGATTCATTTACAGAGAAGAAAAAAATGACACTGTTGTCTTAATATTTCATCTAACTGATTTTTAAGAGATCTAAAAAACATCCTCTTGTAACGTACGTACACACCGATTTTTATTAGACAACCAGCGCAAAAAAAAACCGGGATGAAACAAGCACAGATATATAATCAAATTTATTTGAAATATCTTCATCTTTTAGTGACATTTTTTAACCAACTCGCAACATCAACTTCTTGGACACTTGACCGTAGGAAAAAAGGGTGATCCTAAACAAAAATAAAAGTATATTAATCATTTTCTAATGGAAAAGGGACTGTCAATATTCGTTAGATACCATTAATTGCTTATATTTTGGTCGTTGTTTGTAATCTTTAATCAAACTAGAAATGAAGGCCTCATATGATAATATGTGATTAGAGAGAGAAAAACAAATTGTACCATAATTTAATAAAAGAGCGAAAATCCGCTGAAAATTGTATCGAATTTGTTGGTAATTCCGGTGGTTCTTCTGTAACGATTCGTGACATCACATCAAATTCGTTTTTACAATCAACATAGGGATATTTGTTTGTTCCCAATTCGATCTAGAAATAAAAATACTTATAAATATTAAAAACCAAACATTATGACAGAGAGACATACCAATGTAATTCCAAGGCTCCATACATCAGCACGAATATCATAATCAGGCCGCGTTGGATCAGGCGGCTCGATTCTTTCTGGCTGAATGAAAAACAAAATATTTTAATATTTCGAAACTAGCGACTGTTTCTATCCACTGTGCTCTTATCACATAGTGAGTATCCAGGAGAATATTATCTAAAAAATCGAAAATGTGTTTTTTCTAGATTCAAATATAGTCTCGTACACTTTTAAGTATGCTCTATTTACTGGCATAAAAATTTTTCTTTTAAGTGCCAAGATTCATAGGAAAATAACTGGACAAAAACTAATGTACAAACACATGGTTTTGAACTAAATAATTTTTATTTTCTAATCCAGGTTGAAGGTTAAAAATAGAAATGACAGTGATTTTGAATTAAGCTACAGGTTTTCTTGAAAACGTTAGCTTTTGAGGTAAAAACCAATTTTTTCGGCAGAGGAACATTTCTACACAAAACTAGCGACACATTCGGAAACCGAGTATAAAACTAAAACTACATCGAATGTTGTGTAAACAAAAGAACTTTTTCGAAAAACGTTGGGCACGGATCTCCTTCCGAGACTTTTGGTCGAAAAAAATTTGTTTGCTTGAGAGTCATTCTCTGAGTGATATAGAATCATTTCTGAGCAAAAAGAGCCATTGTTGATGGAAAAGAACACATGTCCATCTACCTAAACCAGAAATATCTGACTTGTACTTTTAGCAGCTCGAGTATTTATCTTTAAGAAAAAATGAATACTCAAGCTGCTAAAAGTGTAAGTCAGACGTTTATTGTGAAAGTCCTGCTGTTAATGTATAAACCAAACCAGAAATGTCCACTGTGTATCGGTGACAGCAAAAGCGTTTCTACTTAAATTATCTTTAATTTCCCAAAAAATAGTTTTCCAGATAGATTTTATCAAATGGGGTGCGCGATACTTACTGACATGTATCCTGCACATCCAGCATTTCTAGATTTGGCCATTGACTCAATTAAAACCCCGCATATGCCAAAATCACATAGTTTGATGTTACCATTGGAATCAATTAAAATATTTGATGGTTTCACATCTAAAACATATTCACCGTGAAATAGACTTGTATTGAGTCTATTTCTCTTTACCTCTATGCATCACACCATGTGTCTCTTTCAGATAGTTCAATGCAGTCACCGTCTAAATTAAATCCAGAAACAAAAGTGTGAAAAAAAAAGAATACAGTTTTCCCTCTTTCTTACTGTAAATGTTAATTTTCCGAGTACACTTTCAGGAATTGGCTGATTGATTAATTTCAATAATTTTTCAAAACAATAGGCCATTAATTCCATACAAATCCAAACATCAGACTAAGAAATTTAAAAAAAACCATTCAAGTAGTTCCACGAGTCTTTTATTTTTTTCAACAATATACAGACAATGTCTCTGTTTGTATACTTACTGTATTAATAAAATATCCTAAACATCGAATAATATAAGGACAATCGTAGCTTTTTGTAATCACGTCGACATCCATAATAATACGTTTATTTTCTTCATCACTACTTGTTCGATGCATCACCTAAAAGAAAAAAACTATTTCCGTTATCTTTGAAAGGCTTTTGATTTATGAAAAAAACGTTTTCCTTAAACGTTTAACGTTAAAGTAACGAATCCAATTTGTTTTTCTACATACTTTAACAGCTAAAACATATTTGGTTTGTATATGTTCCATTTTGAACACTTGGCCGCATGAACCATGTCCTAAGTCACACAGATGACGCAAATCTTTTAAATCGACACGTTGTTGCTGTAAAAAAATGGAAAATATATTTCAAAAATACTTTCAAGTATGAACAATAACAACAACATGACTTACAACTTCGTTTATGTATAATAAACCGGAATTTTTAATTACTTCAAGATATTTTGCACGTATATCTTCACTAGAAAACAAAAACAAAGAAACAACTCAAATATCCGCTTATTCAAGAATGCTGTAAACAAATGTGTGAAAGTGTAAGGAAACAAATGAATAGAACTAAAAAAATAGCACAACTAACTTCTAGTGCAACTTAATCTTTTACTGCAATTATTGTTGTTTTAAAAGTTTACATGATAATAGTATACGACGCTAATAACAAAACAGACAAGTAGATTCCAATATGTTATTTATCAACTGCAGTCCAAATGTTACAATATTTTATCAGCTACTATTTATCAATACTTTTATATGATAATATCTTACCTTGTATATGGTTGTACTGATAGTGGTGATAATGGTAATTGAAAATTTGTACCTTTTCTAGTTGGCGGAGCGGAACTGGCACGAGACGGTGAGCAACTTCCACCACTAATATGTCCTGAAAGAATGAGGAAAAAACAACAAAAATAAAGAGAATTAGAAGTTTTATTTCAACTCCAATCACTTACCTGGCCTTGGTCTTGTTCTTGTTGATCGACCTACTGTTAGATTTACATTGACTGGGATGACTGGTTCAATTCCTTCTCGTTGCAATTTCTCCTCTAATACTCTTAATTTCGTCGATATGTTAGGTAATTCATGACGAGACGACGATGAAAAATTATTCGATGTTGAAGAGGCCATTGCAAAGCGCTGATCTGAAGAAAAACAACTATAAAAAATAAAAATTTTCTTCAACATGTCCTCAAATTAAGTTGGAGACTAACTGTCTTTTTCTTTTGTTGCACTGAGAGTTCAAACTAATATGTTTTATAGTCGAATCGTTCTTGATCGTTTAAAAATAGAATTTTATTAAGAAAAAACACTGTTCACAATAAATTTTACAATTTTCTCAAATTTTATGAAGAAAAAGTTGTTAGCCACTTCATAAACTTTAAGAATACAAAACTATAAGTTTGTAGTATAACGATCAAATCTTAAAATGAGATGCATTAGAAAATCTTGAAAAATCATGAATGAAATTAAGCCACAAAATCGAGCTAAATGCGAAATTTATCACATAGTGCACCTGATTATGCAGTTGGTAATGACGGACTTATTTAACAAAAGTAATCTATTTAAATAAAACTGCTTCCATAAAGTATAGAAGTTCTGAAAATCTCTTGTAAATAATATATAAAAAAAAGTTGTCATAAATACGTTTTTGTGTGCTGAATCATTTTTTTTATCGCTATAACTGTTACACTGAAAGTAACTAACCAGGTGACTATAAGCAGGCAAGTAAGTGCTTAATTTACTTGATTCGTCACTATTGTTCTGGAAAAGAAAAAACAACAACAACAACAACAGAGCTATAAATTCAGCGTTCAGTCATTCATAACTATATATAAGTAAGAGAAAATAAAACGCCTTTTTTTTCTACATGTAAGGTGTACACAGTGTTCTTTTAAGCACAGTGTAATAAAATAAAGAAGATTCCAATTTGCAAGTTTACAATATACTTTGCTTTTTCTGTATTTTTATAACTTATCAAACGTTATACTTAGTTACTATTAATTATGTTATAAACGTTTTCAATTGAAACGAAAATACAATTATAAGAACCAACGGAACAGACTGAACCTCTCATTCGTTTGTTCTCGCATTGCAATGCATCATAACCTCAATCGAATAACTGATAATCGCTAAAACGGTACTCACTCCAGTACTCACCACCATAGTCCAAAACAATTCGTTATTATATGTTACAGTCGAGTTTCAACACGAGAAATATATGAAGATCGTTCATAACTATGATCATCAACTGAACTCATCGTTTTCAACAGACATCATATCCGTATTCATCGATCAACGAATTACTAGCCTCCAAATTTTACCTCAATTAAACATCACGTGCATTCACATGTCAGAGACGATGTATCGAACTAAGATGTGCAGATTAACAAAGCTTTACATATCTGATTCAAAATCAGACATGTAAAGCCTTGTTAAAATATATACTAGACTCAAAATAATCTCAATTCACTGGTATTTCTCTTAGTCGATCGAAGTCAAAAAATGTTTTCCAAAAATTTGATGAGTTCTCTATGTATCAACTTGTATATATACAAACGTCAAAAAAAGGAACTACAAAGAATAAGACAAACAGAACAAATACACACAGAAGACCACATCATTTTTTCATTTTTTTTCCTTTCTTTCTATTATATAGAACTTTTTCTACAGAAACTTTCAATCAACCGACCATAGCTGAAAACTAAAAGTGCATTAATGACCTAAAGACCAGTGCATTACAGATGAACAGCCTCAATGGAATGAGTTCCTTTCGTAGCAAAACTTAACAGCATGAACACTGTCTAGTTATCCTCCTTCAAACTTTGCTTAGTCTAATTTTTTTTATTAAATAGTTTAACGTAATTGAAAAGTTTGAGAATAATGAATACAACAAAACTAATTCTATTGCTCATATTTAAAATCGAGATAAGTTGAATGTAAACTTTGAATGTACAATTCTATAATCATGCTTGGTGGTTAACTATTGTCTCTAATTTTATCTCAACCAACTATACTACTACTAAGTTTTGGTGAATTAGGATTATGCAGATGCAATAGTAAATCGCCATAAAAATGTGTGTTGTACCTCCGTCATTTTTAAAACGATGACTTTTTTAAATAATAAGGCGAAATAAAGAAAAAAGTAGTTTTTCTAATTATTTTTATATAATTTGATCTTCAACTCCAGTTATTTTACTCAACATATTTCCATTGGCTGTCTGTATTATACCGAATTTGATACTATTAACTAAGTTAATTAGTTAATAATTATAAAAAATAATTTTGTTCGACTTTAATTGTTAAGTATTTTAGAAAAGAAACAACAATTCAAGCTGAAAATTGAAAATGACTTTCCTCTCATATAGAGTTAACTGTTGGCAAAATTTCATTAATATCTGAGATGGTTTTGTTTGTAGGATAACTTTCAGTTACTTTGGAGTGACTGTATCTTATCCTGTTTCTAATGCTGATATTCGACGCTATAATAAAGTATCTTAATGAATTTTTTTTTTAGTATAATCAAATGCTTTTGATTAGTTGAAATTATACAAATGTGATTTTTGTTATTTTATGGATTTTTACGAGTTTACTTATTTATTTATTTGATTATCTGTTTCTTTTTGTATAGTTTCTAATTTGATCTTCTACTAACTAAACAATTGATAGAAATAATTTGACAAAAAGTCATTCTTAATTTTTGTTTTCTTTTATTTTTTTGTTAGAAGTTTATTAATGTGCGTATAAGTTGGTATGCGTGTAAAAGATAATGGTTCTTACTCCGTTTTTTTTCTTGTCTCTCATTTATAAAATTGATTGTATTGTAGAACCGCAAACTTTATATGAAAAGAAATTATGAATTGCATGTTTTTAAGGTAAAAGAAGAATGAATATTGGTATAAGAAAAAATTTGTATTCCAAAATTCGTTTTTCTATTCACTGATCAGAAAATAACATATATTATTATTAAAGAATCTATGTTTTAAGAAGAAGAAAAAAAATCGTCAGCTCGTAATAGCATATGGGACGTTGTTTTGTACTTAACGTACGAGTATTTTTATTCTCAATGAAATAGCTCAAAGAATAAATATTTTACGTTGTTTTGATATTTGTTAGAAACTTAAGGAATGTAAATGAAAGATAATAGTGTAACAGACTGAAACACATTTTTTTTACAAATTATATGAGAAATTACGCACTTTCTAAATTATGTGTACACTAGACGAGAGTAAATCTTGTGATTTGTTTTTCATTTCTCTATTTCGACTATTTTCTTTTTAGATTCTTAGTCTAGCAGAAGTATATTATTTTTATGTCTGTATTTATTTATTTTTATTTGTTTTTTCTATGATAAGATTAAGTTGTTCAAAATATTAGCTGATTAGTTTCATTTTATTCGGTTTTCGTTGTTTGCATTTGTAATGTTATAAAACTTTTTCTCTATTCTTTTGATTTCTTCTTCGTATAAAATTTTTCTATTTTTTTAAAATCTATTTAAATTCTTCTATTATCTATTTTGTTTAGATTGCTATTAATCTAATAGTATATATCAACAATCTATCACAAAGATGATCATGTGTAAAATGAATTTTATCTATTCTAGATGTAACATATTTGAGCTTATTAAACACTTTTACATGTAATTAAATTTCAGTTTTTTAAATAATGTCTGATAATTATGTTGTTATTGATCCTACAGCACTCTCTGTAAGTAAATTGAAGAAGTTCTTTAAAATTTAAAAATGGTATTAATATGATTTTAGGATATTCGAAAGAAACGTGCTCGTCAAGATAGTTATCATAGAATAAGTATATCATATAAATAGTGTTTTCGATTTTTTTTTTAAATTAATAATATTTATCTATTATTTAGATTCAGATGAAATTTATCAATCATTTTTTCAAACTCATACATGTTATGATGTAATGCCAAAATCAGGAAAAGTATTATTATTAGATACAAAATTATCGATTCGGAAAGCATTTTTTTCCTTGGTTTATAATAATGTTCGAGCTGCACTTGTTTGGCATGCAGCAACATCATCAACAATTGGTTTATTAACTATATCAGATTTTATTAATCTTTTAATTAAATTTTATGATGCTAAGTGTGTGAGTAAAATTGATTGGAATTAATTATTATTAATAATAAATATTTTATATTATATACATATTTAGAAAAGTATGGAAACATTAGAAACATTTTCAATATTAGAATGGAAAGAAGAATTACAACAAGATCAATCGGCAACAAAAATTATTCATTTAAGTCCAGAAGATAGGTAAAAATAAGAAAAAAAAAATCATTAATAAACTAGATATGAAAATATATATTATTTTTATATTTTTAGTTTATATAAAGCTATATTAACAATAATTAATCGTAAAGTTCATAGAATTCCTATCATTGATCCTGTTACAAAAGATTATTGTTATTTAATTACGCATAAACGTATATTAAAATTTTTATATTTATATGTAAGCATTATTTTTACAACTTTATTTATTGTTATCTAACATTATTGTCTATTAAGATCTACGATCTTCCTCAACCAACGTTTATTCATAAAACATTAGATGAATTGAAGATCGGAACATATGATGGTCTTATTATGGTAAGTGAGAAAAAAATTCATTTCACTAAGATGTAATGACTGTTCTAGTTCTGCTTAGTATCATTGACATGAAAAAGTTTTTAAATCTATATACATTTTAAAAACTCTTGTTAGTGATACATTTTCATTCGTATTAAATTAGCAATTAGAGATAGATTCGTTCCTAAGAACTGATTGTTAGTTCTTATAGAATTTTAGCTTTTTTGCATTTGTTTATTAGACACTTTCTACAAAAACTGATTGAAAAAGTTAATAGACTTGTTTTTCTATAATTTGTACACTCATTCGGAAGAGAAGAGTGTGATCTCTAACTTCTTTTTCCCAATGGAAAAAAGTTTTCAACTTTCATGTTAAACTATGTTATAAAATAAGAACTGTAAGAAAGTTTTTGAATAGAAAAATAATTACTTTCACAAAACTACAAATATCGAATAAGATCAGTTTCACATTTAAAACAAATTTCATCAAAATGAAACTAACTTTAATAATCATATATAGAAAAATATGGTTAAAAAAGAAGTGTACGTTATAACTATTTGTAGGCCAATCTGCCGTCTGTATTCTATAATTATTTTGAATTGTTTTCTGTAATTAACATGTTTATACCACATTGTGTGATGAACAATAAGTTCAAATCTATAGAACCAAGTGTTCTGAGGAGAAAATTATCTTTTATCTGTTTACTCATTATAAAAATGTCGCTACTGATCCTTCAACTTTTTCCACATCTAAAATTAACTAATATTATTATTATGCATCGGTAGAACGAAAATTATATATATGTATAAATTTTTATTTCACGTCATAAAAATGTTAATAATGAATAAAATTAGGACATTACAATATTCAAAGAAAATATATGAAGAGTAATGTTTACGACAAATTACAAAAGATAGAAAATCTTGGAAAAAAATGTTTAATAAAAGAATAAAAATGATAACAACAGTACAATGAATTTAGAGAGAGGAAAACAAAACATATGTATTTGTAAATAGCAGTGGTGAATATGAGCGAGAATAGTATGTGATACACAAAGTTTAATTGACTCTTGGGCATACCAATACGAATACCATCATGAGTGTAAGTACAAATTACATCGTACGTTTTATTTAAAGACGATCTATGAAATATTTTTTGAAACGGCTCACAATCATTCGAACGCATTAAATATAAAACATTTAACGAGTTAATCTACTTCTCTAACGCATTAAATTTAGAAGTTAAACGTAATAAACAAAAATATTAACTGATCTTGAATGATTCTGAATTAGAAAAAAAAGTGTTTTTTGAAAAGCATATCATACACAGTTATGTTCGAGTACATGCCGAAGAAAACTCGCATTATGTACGGCAGCTCATGAAAATCGTATGTCTACACTCGAATGTGTGGACCATGTGACTGCTAGAGTTGCAATGAAAGACTACTCGATAGATACGGTGGGAATCCAGAATAAATTAAAAGTTTTGTGTCACAAGCTCCCCTCACATCTCAATCTAATCGCCCCTGCAATCAGTCTGCACGACAGAAAGGTTGAAATTAAACAATTTCCTACAAAAGCTTCTTTATCGTCTTACATATCCTCCATTTCTCAGCAATGGGATCATCTGATTCTCTTAATATACATGTGATCAATGTATATAAAATACTACTAAAAAGTTATGTAAAATATGTCTAATTTATGTTTTATTTTCTTCAGTTTATTCTTACGTATCTATAAGGATGATGTCATTTACTACTGTTTATCTCTTCTTTTCTAAATGTATTTTTGTCTGATTTTTCCGTTCTTCTTCTAATTCCTTTCCTTTATCAAGTAACAACGTCTCGTATGTGAATGAAAGTTTCTTTTTTTTTTCCTTGTTTACTGTTTCCTGACGAATTAACACCTATTGTCAAAATAAATGAGTTCAATTCGGGAAAACACATTCCGGTTCTACGAATAGCATCGCATCGTGTTGCAGTTCTTTTTTTGTCGATTGAGGGTAAATTTTTCTACTTTAGATCACCATCTCTTCCTTATAAAATATGTCGTCTCTCTTAACTATGCTCCTTGCATGTCTCTTAAACATCTTCACCCCCATAGGTCATTTATGAAAATATATCATTGCTTTTTTGCATGTAATAATCACAGAAATAAAACACTTCAAATCCAGAGCCATTCAAAATCAGTTAATATTTTTGTTTATTACTATTTCCATAACACTTGAGACTGTGAGCGCGATATGATATTGGAATAGTTTTAGTTAATTAATTAATATTTTTCTCTTTTGTTAATGAATAAATTTCGCTAGCAAAACTGATAACAGACAATATGAGATTTTTATACACAGTGTCTAATACAGAACTAGCAACTTTTCTTTTTATTATACGCATGCAACTGTGTTTGCAGGTCATTTCACTGATGACTTCATTTACATACCTATCTCACAAAGATTGTCAATCCGTGGAATCACACGAGATCCTGTGAGATGAGACGAAAATCTTTAGACTATCCATAGGATGGGGCGGGACAGAATTCAAATTTTCAAACGATACATGGAATGGGAGCTCATCTCATGAGAATTCTTACTTTGTTTTACTAGTGAGTAGTGAGTATATCTTTTTATTAATGTAATATGAAAAAAACATATTTTTATGGTTTCATATGTCGAAACGAGAAAACGAACTAGATTATTTACAGTAGAGGTTCTTCTTAACAATAAATAGTTTCTGAGAAGAAATTTCTAATGTGATCTCATGGAATGAAAATTTTCTCTCGTAGGAGTAAAATTTTTGTTCTATCATATCTCACAACGATTCCTGTTATTCTCTGAAAAATTGAAAGTTTGTGAAAGTCAGAGATGTTTATACAATGTTACGTCTGGTATTGTCTAGCTAAAAAAATAAAAAACGGGTGAGTATATTCTATCAGAGAAGATAGACTTTAAACGACTGTCATACTTTCATACGTATGAACCTTAAGCAATTTTATCATACATTTTAACCATCGTCTATGAATATAAGAAGTAAAAGTGGTCTCACGATGCTACCTTGGACCACTTCATATCTCCAGTATCAACAATAACAGAATTTTGTTTTAGTAGAGGAATATCTTTTTGGCAAGTTGTCAGAGGTAGACATTGATCCTAATAAGGAGGGTACACAGTTTCTGAAATTTTGACTTTCCATCAGAATTTTTGCTTTCACTTTCCGCCGTGCAAGTCTTTTTTTGTTACACGAGCATTTCATATTGTACTGCACTATCAAAAAAAAAGTATCTTGATAAACCACTCACAATGCGTCCACAGTACGTTTTGATGCTACGCCCCAGGATTGCATTTCCTCATCTTTTTACTGTTAGTCGCCTTAATGTCTTCGAAAAAACACCCAGGTCGCTGCTTTTTTTGAAAAAATAGCTTAGGTGCATTTGATAGACATCACTAATACATCAAAACAGGCACAATGCACTAACTACGGTCATGAGGTCATGACCCTTAATCACCCATAAGCCACAGATGAATCATGTAATCACATTTAAGACATCGAAATGTGTCGAGACTCTTTGCTAGATATCGAGTTACCCTGGTGCCTGGTCAAAATTTTTGAGCTTATCTCTTCCTACTCACAAGAACGGTCGAAATGTCACAATGTGTATTGAACTTGCAATAAAATATAAAATGTCGAAATATTTTTAAATAATATCATAATGATAGTTTCAGTCTTCTTTAGCATAATTGGATTCAGTTAGGTCATGATGATTCATATAGGATAAACTAGAAACGACAATCGTTCCACGATAAATTAAAACCATATTATTGTAGATAATAGCGATATTTCTCTACTCTTGAAGTAAACGTTATAGTTTTACATCAAAAACATATTGATAACATAATTATGAGAATACATAAGTTAGTTTTTCGAAATATCCTTTCTAATGTATTATAAACTTCATTAGACGTTTCTGTTATAATGATGAAATAAATGTTTTTGCTTTAAAATACATTTTGCGTTGCATAATCATCATTATTAATACGATACGTATTTAAATTTGATAAGGAATATTAGTCAAATCTGAAAATAGATCATTTAGAAATCATTGATACTCTCGTTTATCTTTCTAATATATACCGAGACTAATGAGTATAAATCAGAATAGATTGGTAAATAATTTAAAAGATTTTATCTCTATTTTTATTTTGAGCATTTATGATTATTTCGAATGGAGACACTTCAGTGTTAAGAGCATCACTCCACCCGTTTGAGACTTTTCGTAGAATTATTGTCATCCATAAACTAAAAATGACAAAACCTTCTCCATTCCAGGACTAATTGAAAACTTAATTGAGCATCTTTTCATTTTTGTTACAGCTCTCTTCTAGAAAACTCGAGTTTTGATATCGTTCCATTACGATCCCTCGATAATTTGATTTAATTGGCTTCAAAAATTTATCATAAATACTAGACAACATTGTCCAGATGTAGATTATTATTTTTCGTTTTATCATTTTTTTCTTTCTCAGTTCTAATAAAAACAGTGAAAAACATCTTAAAATCCAGGTTTTTCAATCTTAAAATTTCTATAACTCAAAAAGAAAAGATGATAGAACGAAAAAAATATATATATACACCTGGACAATGTTGTCTAGTATTTATGATAAATTTTTAAGTCGATCGAATCATGTTATCGAGGGGTTGTAATGTGTAACTGGATTGTAGCGGCTGTTGATAAAACACATTTTGTACATTTATTGTTTTCTTCATAGCATTTGTGACGGTGCTTATATCTTCACAAAAATCATCAAGAAAATTTTGGAAGACGTCTCATTGTGAAGAGAACACTTTCTTCAATCAGACTATGTATAAGAATAAATTTTGAATGTACAGAAAAAGAGAGAGAGAGAGAGAAGTTTTTGAAACTATAAAATTAAGCTTTTTCAGGCTTTGAAGGAAAAATTTAAAAAATTCATAACATTTTCAAGGAAAGTTGTGAAATGTTGTAAGGAAAGTTGTGAAATGTTGTAAGTGGTTTCATTTTGTAGCCTAGACTTTCCTCTACATTGGAATATGTTCAGTTCAAAATTCAAAATTTTGAACTTTAAAATTATTAAATTAAATAAATTTTAAAATTTTTTCAAAATAAAGTAATGAAAACAACATTTTTATCAGTGCTTATGTATAAAAATATGTTTATATATTAATAGAATCCACGAAAATATCAAATATTTTTTGTTTTGAAAAAAATCATCATTGTATATTTCTTGAGAAGTTTCACGATGAATCTAATACTCATGTACACAGGCATGTGTCATATAAGTTAGATCTATATTTCTAGTATACATTTTCCCTAAAATTATCACGTGTTTGCCTAATGACTGTTGTGTAAGAGTTTTAGAAAACCCCTGAAAACGTGTCTTTTTGGATACAAAAAAATGACGACACCACGTGTAAACGTCAAAATCGCTTTTTTTTTAATAAAAGGCATCATGACGCGCCATTTACATGGGAATACCTTATTGGTATTGATCAAAAATGAGATTGTCTTTAAAGTGTACCTTTTTTTTCACTATTTATAGAGCGAAATTGAATGATGATGGTTGATCTTAAAAATCTCTTGTGAATACACTGTAAGCTGAATACTTTTCTTTTTTTTTCTATTTTGATATTTTAGAAATGGGATCTTATCGAGTCGTGTCCATCCTCAAAGTAGATAGAATATCTTTTTTGTAATCATAATTATCCTAAAAGTAATTTAAAAAGAAAAATGAATTTTTTTCAGAATAATTAAATTTTATTTCTTATAAAATTTGAAATAAAAAAAAGTTCAATTTGTTCTTTATTATTTCTCATGTTAAAAGAATTTCAGTATGTCAAATAGTCAAAGAAAAGACTTGTTAGACATACATGTTTTTTGTTGTTTAATTTTTGTTATAATGATGTATTTATGCTGCTTGGTGCCCGAGATGTCGATGATAGACGTGATAACGATGATGATGATTGTTGATAATCATTTTTGAGTAATTTTGATTCTTCCTGATGTCTTTTGAATATATTCATATGAAATGTTGTTCGAATAACTAAATATTTGTCATTATATAAAAATGATACATATTCTGTATCATCATCCATAATTAATTTATTTACACATTGAATATCTGTATCAAAATTGTATACAAATAATTGACGTTTTGTTATAATAAGAAAATCATTTTTATATTTATCATTAAATGGTAACATTCTTATACGAATATTTTCATATATCTCATTTAAATTCATTTTTGATCTTAATATCATATCATAGGTAAAAATTTGAATTTGATGTTGTAGAAAAGTTTTTGAAATAGTTGATTCTTTAAAAAATAAAAATAAAATAATGAAAGAAGAAAAATGATAAAAAAAAATATATATTTTTAATTCTTCTCATTTTCAAGAATAAAAAACAACAATAATAATAACAAAAATTCTTACCTTCCATTTTCTCATTATTTTCATTTGCTATCGGTTGTTTTTGTTCAAATTTAACAATAAATATAAGAACATCATTATTTAATGTAAAATCATTAATTACTAAAACATAATTTTCATTTTCACATTTAATATAATTATCACAATTCCATTGATATTTTTTTTTTAATGATGATAAATCATATTGAATAAATGTATGTCGTATAAATTTATATAAAATAAATAAATTTTTATTTGAATCACATGTAAATTTTTGTATTATACCATTTTGTTCTTCTTCACAATTAATAAATAATTCTAATTTTGATGTTAATGAATTATAGGAAAATATTTTACCACCAGTACATATTAAAAATTGATTTAATATTTTATTATATTCAATATGAAAAATTTTTCCAAATTGTGATGTATTAATTTTTCGTATATTTATATTTTTTATTATTTTCATTGTATTAAAATTATTATTTTTATCATTATTAATTAAATAAGGTTGTAAATCGAATATATTTAACCAACTTGATCCTTTTTCTCTATCATAATAAACAATGAGACTTTGATTTGAATCAAATGTACAATCGGGATTTGTTGATTGAACACTAATTTTTGATATTAAAAAATAATTATTAAATGAAAAATGATAATTCATATTTTTTATTTTTTCAATATTTAATTGAAAATAATTATTTAAAAAATTTATTTTTTCATTTTTTGTACATGTAATTTTTTTTTCAATATTTGAATAATTTATTAAACATTTTTGATAATTTTGTTGAACAATTGTTAGATTATTATTATCATCATTATCAACTAAATTTTTTTTTAATTCATCAAGATAATTTAAACGTTGTGTATTTAATTGTTTAAATTTTTCATCAATTTCATTTTCTTTTGATGTAATAAATATTTCTAAATCATTTAATACATCATCTTTCCATTTCCATAATTCTTCTTTAAGTTCTGTTGAATTATCGTTCAAATATTTTTGATATGTTTGTTCAATTTGTTCTAATAATTGTTCATTTGATATCGACATAATAATATTAAATAAAAATAATTAATATGTCTTAAATTGAATACAATTTGTATGACTACTGTTTTTCTCACATTTTTTTAAAATATTTATTTGTTTAGTAACAAAAGATAAGAAATTCTTTTATTTTGAGTGTTTCAGCTATATATTTCTTCTTCTTCCTCTTTTTCTTTTTTGTTTTTCAAAGAAAATAGACAATAAAATTCTTGTCGTTTTCAGGTGAAGTATATTTGTTTTCTCTTGTTCTTAAAAATCAACAACATAAAATGCAATGATATAACGGATAAAACCAAGGTGCGTTTTGTGTTTTTGACTTGGATAAAGTCACAGTTAAAATATACACATGCAAGAAAACAAATCGTACTTAAGTATAAATTTAACTGAAATAAATAAATAAGAATAAATATTACAGTTTATCTATTGAAAAAATGAACTTGTTCATATCTGTATCGAGTTTATCCGGTCAGAGCCGCTATGGCTGAGTGGTTATGTTGTTCGGCTGGCCTTCTGTCCAGAGCTGCAGCTTGCTTGGTGACTAGTAAAAGAACGGGTGATCGTCTCTGAAGATCATCAGCTGTAGGGAAGATATCAGGCTTATCGAAACTACTTCGGCAGCACCCTGTACCGCAAGGTAGCCGCTAGGCGGGGTCTTCTTCCTTCTTCCTTATCCCGGTCTCATGTTGTAGTAGTCCACTTAAATTTATGATAACGGAAGTGATCATTTTACTAGAAACGAGTAGACGTTTTTTTACTAACAGCATAAATCAAAGACAGTCTTCATTGAACGATGTCACATAAATTACTTGATCAACTGCAGAGTGAAAGAAAAGCTCAGCAATTTTTTTCAACGAATCAATTCAAAAGAAGAAGATTTTTAAAATATTTTTTTAGCTAAATAACTGACGAACAATATGATTTATCTGATCTATGTAAATAAATCATCCACAGAGTGTTTGTTCATGAAACGTTGCAATGTCTCAGTTCTTTTTGAAAATAGTCTTGTATGGAGCATAAAAAATTCTTAGTTTGTGTGCCTGTTTGTATGTAGGCACTAGTTCTGCAGGAAAGAACTCACACAAAATTCTAAAAGTCTTCAATTAATACCTCCCATGCATGCTGTACCACACACCACATTACAACGTGCTGACTTTCAAACTATGAGCGCTAGTTTGAAAAAATATTTACGGGACCACGGAACCGGGACCAAAAAAGTCTGATCCCGCCGACCTCTAACAACGGCACAAACTTCAAGTGTGACTTCGATCTTTAGATTATAGGTAGGATTTGATTGGAGAATCACTACTAAAACGTCTTGTCATTACTCTATTTTTGATGTTATGTGAAAGAGTCTGCACGGTTTTGACCATAGCCAGCTAGTAGTACTTCATCTTGTAATGTCTGACATTCGGATAGATATTACAGTTAAACGTGACCATTGTGGACATCTCTTTCTAGAGTGATCACATGGAAATTAGAAGAAAATTTTAAGAAATATCTCCAGGAAAAAAATTTTAATTTTTCCTAGTTTAATCCCGATTCGGTCTTAGGGTCAAATTTGGATTTATCACTGTCCACAGTTTGATAGTCCTTTTTTTAAGGGTCCCCCCTCTCCTCAGAAATGGTGATTTTCGGTCAAAATATCGGTTTTGAGATACGCACATGGAAAGATAGCCTGCAGTGTCTCCTTTCAGAATCTGTATCGCTTTTGGTTACAAAAGTGGTTTTTCCCGGATTTTGAGCAAGTTTTCTAGAAGCCTCGAAAAACTGAATCTTCAAATGGTAGCTTTTACCTGGATACTAATGCAATTAAAATTTTTCTAAACACACAGATTTGTAGAGCAAACGTTTCGGATCAAAATAAGACCTCGCACAACTTTGTATGACTCTGCATCAAAAAGTTACAGGCATTTTCCTAGAAGTTCTAAAATTGAGTATTTTATACAGCGTTTTCTCTATATAAGAGTTACACCTGGAATATTTCCCAAGATTTTTTATAGCGGTTTGTCATAGAGAGTTTATTCTTTTTTTGTTTCAAAGAGGAGAAGAAACTACATCGGCTGACCGGCGCCGATTTTTGAATTAGGTCTTAGTTTCTTAGCGCCGGTCAGACGATGTAGTTAGGTGTCTAGTTTAAAACAAAACAAACCCGAACTCTCCAGCTTGAAGTATATTAAAAAATTTTGGGAAACACTTCAGGGTTCTTTTTGGACCTTGATCTCTAGAAAACTCCTAAACGATAAGACTTGGAGACAAAAAAAACTTTTCATTCGCCTAACTCATTAAGTCAAACATTTATGCGAAGTTCCGTCAAGATCGGATGTATGGTGTTGGAGATTATTTCTGAGGGAGGAGGGCCCTTAAATTGGCAATGTGTATACCTGATGTACTGGTTAGCCGAAGAATTTGATGTTTTCTCTTTCAGTTATAAAAACAGCGTTTCGTCGCTTCAAGATGTTCAAAGTTAACGATATACGAAGAATTATATTTCAGAAAGACCTCTATGAAGAAACATTAAATGATCAAACTATGAATCGAATCGCGGATCTCAGCATTCTGAATCGATGCAGTAATCATTGAACTACCTGGTCAGATCATTATTCGTATTACAAAACATACATCTCAGACAATACTTTCTACATTTAACGATCGAGTTAAAACAAACTCTAGGAAGTGATTAGTTATTCGTAGAGGCATAAGTTATAATATAAATTTCAGCTCAAATTATTGACTGGTTGATGAGATAGATATAGATGGTGCAAGGTTCCAAAAATAAGAGACAAATATCTAAAATTGGTCTGACATAGTTTTTAGATTCAGAAATTAACTCTCAAACAAAAAAAAGATCGATGGGATTATATTGGACAATCTATGAGGAGTAGGAGAAATAATAAACAATAGTTACATCAATAACGCTTTTAAGAAAAAAGCAGCCGAATTTTTCTAGGATTTGTAGAAAAGTGTTCATATTCTCTTCTAAGTCGCACAAAGTTGTCCCATGTATTATTTTAATGAAAGAAGGATTTATTTTCTTGAATTCACGTACCCAACAACGAATCATAAATATGTTTTCTTTTTTAAATTTTTAGTTGTCGAGTTCAATCCTACTATTTAAAAGTATTTAAATATGATTTTGAGCTATACTTTGTTTCTATTCTTCTTCTAATGCCTTCATGCTCTTAATATTAATCGCCTACATGATATCGTTTTGAATGACATATCGACACTGACATTTATTCTTTCCTAATAAATTCCAATTGTTCATTTTGATGGATGTTACACAAGAATTGTTAAATGAACATGAGAAGTGGATAAATGCGTTTGTCTCCCTTGTTTCAAGTACATACAACTTTTATCATCCATATTTAGGACAGTTGCTTCACTTATTTCAAATAACGGGTGGTCCAAAAAGAATTATAGTGTTAGTATTTTCAACTTTTCTCCTCTTCCTTATAATTAATCGAGCAAATTTGTTTACTCAAATATAGTGCGTTCAATTCTCTACAAAATATGTATTGACTGTTTTATTTCAAAATCTGAAGGTGGAAAATGAGATGAAAAATCTTATGAAGTACGAAAATTCAGAAAAAATAATGTATTGTCTTATAGAAAGCTACATTTTTTGAATGGTTTCACAAGTATCACAGAGCGGTATACTTTGTGTAGCAGAGCTCCTGTTGTTCCACCCGGCCCGGAACTGACTCGTCTCGGCCCAGGCCGAGTCGCTCACCTTTTTACTCGAAGCGAGCGGACCGTCCTAAAAAGATTTTTAGATTGGACGGGCCAACGTTCTTTTTGGACTGGTCCGGTTCGAGAAATTTTAAAAATTTTCTCCATATTTTTAGTTAAATTTGGGTATTTTCTCTTTAGTAGTAGATGTTAATATTATCTAGTGAAGTCTGTTATCAAAAAAATACTTTTCTTTTCTTAATTAACGGATAGTGCTGCTGAATCAATCTTTAGCAAAGCTTTTTGTGCGTTTTTGCTATAATAAAGTTGAATTTAGTCTAAAAAAATGCATAGTGGAGCTCGGGCCCGGCGGGTCAATAAAGACTATTAGATGGACCAGGTCAACCGATTAGCATGATGAGTTGGACGAACTTCGACTTTTTTTTGGACCAGCTTGAGCTGTGTGCTGAGTCGTCAAAAATTGGTCCGATTAGGAGTTCTGTTGTGTAGTTTCAAGTGTACTCTGTCGCATGGCATGCAACAAAATTTGTTTTGAGTGAAAATATCCGACGGAATGATTGACTTATCGGAAACCGGGTGAAAAAAGCATACGATTTCAGCCTTATCTACGTGTGATAACAAAGTTTTTTTTTCAAATCTTAACGATTCCACAATATAGACTAATCATTGATCTTCAAAATGTAAAAAAGTTCAATCCGAAAGAATCAAGTTTGACTAGACTAGACTTGTTTTATGTGCAAATTCCTGGTAAAAAATCATCATTTTTAGAAAATTTTCAAGAAAAACTCGTTACGTTTACGCCCTCCGTTCTAACTGTAAAAAATGTTTAATCAAAGATGGAAGATAGAGCTTTCCAAGGCCTACACAATAGTTACTTCAGCTTTCTTTCTCCCACAAACGTATAGCGAATAAAACTTAAAAGATAGTTGTTTAACTTATTTTTTCGTACTTCATAAGATTTTTCATCTCATTTTCTACCTTCGGATTTTGCAATAAAACAGTCAATACATATTTTGTAGAGAATTGAATGCACTATATTTTGGTAAAAAAATTTGCTCAATTAATTATAAGGAAGAGGAGAAAACTTGAAAATACTAACACTAATTCTTTTTGGGCCAACCGTTACATAAGACTGAACTGTTGTTGAAACTTCAAAATCGTCATTATCTTGATGAATATTGAACATCATTGTCATTGATGAAAATTTGCTAAGGAATGTTAAAATGGATAGTTCATAAATCTTTCATGTTACACATCACAATATCATTTAATCGTGCATAATTCAATTCAATTTCTATCTGAAAATGTTAACATTTCCTTTCATTCTTTTTACTAGAAATGTGTAACAGATATCTAATAAATTTATATTTACATACATATGTTAAAAAAATTGTAAACTGTATATTTAACAAAATCTCTTTTCTTTCTCGTTTAGATTGACTTAGAAACAAAATTAATTGATGTATTAAGAATATTTCAGAAATTAAGAATATCAGCATTACCTGTTGTCGATAAATCAAAATGTTTAAAAGATGTTTATTCTAAATTTGATGTTATGGTAGACTTATGATGAAAATTATTAATATAAAAATGTTATAACTAATTTTGTTTTTTTCTAGCATTTAGCAGCTACACGTACTTATACAAATCTCGATGTTGCATTAGAATATGCACTGGATGCAATTCATGATAAAGAAACAAGACAATTAGCAACATGTAAAAAATGTGAACAATTATTTGAAATTATGGATAAATTTGTTACTAGAGAAGTACGAGATTTTAGTCATCAATACTTTATCTATTTTGTCATTCTTCTTTGATTATAGGTTCATCGTCTAATAGTGGTTGATAATGACTATCGTATTGTGGGAGTACTTTCTATGTCTGATTTAATGAAATTTCTTGTTACTACATTTGAATGTAAGTTAAAATGAAAAACATATATGATAGATAGAAAAAAAGAAAATTTACTAAAGAACTCACAAAGCAACCTATAGAAGTGTTCCCCCGCCCCTCCGATTCCAATGATTTATACATGAATCGACAGACCATAGTGAGGTAGTAAATACTCTAAAAGGATTTTTTCCTATGACTCTTAAAGACCCAGTTTTTCAGAAACTCTGATGCGATCGATTTATTATTATTTTATGACGATTGTGTCATTGAAATGAAAAATGATGCGTCGTGCTATTCTTTATTTTAGTTCAGAAACAGACACTGGAGATGAGTAGACGGACATATTATAGAGTTTGTTTCTTGACTTTTATTTTTATCAACGTTACTCGGCTCTATCATTTTCTAATTAAAAATGGGGAAAAAAACTTAAGAACAAAATTTTTTAAAAAAAATTGTTATAGTTGATTAAGAGCAAAAAATTTTCTAATAGAAAACTTTCTAAAACATTTTGTTTCCGCTAATGTATTACATGACGAAGAAAATTTGTATTAGAAGTAGAAAAATTCTAGCAAAATTTAGCAAACTCTCCACACTCAAGACTTGTTCTGAGCAATTTTGTTAGCTTAGAATCAATCAATTTTCTCTGACATATTGGGTTCAAACTACGAAAATGACTTCTTTTAAAATGTTCGTCGAGGAATCGAGATTTATGCACACAATCGTGCTTTGATAAGTAATCAATTTGCTTGATGAATGCAAATTTAACTACGTCCATTTTTATAATCGATCGATGTTTCCCATTAGTAAATAACTCAAATCATAAATTTGAAAAGATCGTCGACAGTTTGAAGAGTATTACTCATTACTTGAATATAGAAAGTAAAAATTTTGTTACTAAAATGTTCGTCTATATGCTGATTGTAGAACATTACAACCATTATGGATGATCAGTATTTCTTCTAAAGTTTAAAAATACAATGAATTACTTTTGAAATTATAGTTGATACTAAATTCGTTTGATTTTAGCTTTAAGTCGCTCAAATTCTACGCATTCAAATTCGTTTTCGTATTTAATCGGCGAACCGATGGACACACAAATGTGATGGTACACTCTGTTCTCATTTTCTACAAAAGAAAATTTGCATGCACAATGTAATAAATGATACATTGTATCCGTTCGTTCGATCTCTCTTCTTATTGCAGCACTCTTTGGAAAAGGATTTCTTTTTTTCTTGTTATTTTTGTGAACAGTTTTTTTTCTTGTTCTTCTTTTTGTAATCGATTGATTAGAAGATGAAAAAAAAAAAATGAAACGATTAATTCTCTCATCTTCTTTATCGTCTTGTTGATTTTAGCTAGTGTGCAATGTCGTTTTTTTTTCTACATTTTACTACTTAATTCTGTTTGTGCTTGTATACCTTGAAAAAATGCCCGATTATTTTATAAAACTAAACAATCACTTTTCTTTTACCTTTTGTTCGTTTTCCTTTGGCTATTTTTTTGTAAATATACTCGATGTAAAACAAAGAAAAAAAATCGACAGATAATTTTAGAAAATAAACTCGCTAGCTAGCGGCGTGCTTGTATCGAATTTAGTTGTTTTTTTTTGTCCGTTTCTCTCTCTCTCTCTCTCTATACGTATGGGTTTGCTCGTATTGATAGGCGTATATTTAAATTATTTCTGCGCTCTTGAGATTAATAAATGCATGTTCCTGTATAACAGAAAGCAGTTATTTTTATATAAACTCAACATTTAATACCTACGTCTTTTATTTTAATCATATTTTCTGCAGACTCAAATCTTTGATATTTTCCTGTGTTAGAATGACAAAGTAGTATTTTTTTTTTTTGTTTTATCTCTATCCTTTGATGATTTTTCTCGCAATGGCGTTTTTCTGACGAGTACGATGTAATGAAAAATTGTTTTTCATAGAGACATCTCGTTTAAGCAAACATAGAAAGAATATCTTTTGCTAGTAAAATATGCAAATGGTTGGTGGTGTGCATTTCCACCCCATTGGTGATTCTTTTCGTCAGAACGCTTTGTTCTTGGCAATTCTTCGATTTTTGATATGCAAGTTTTTTTTTATCTGTTTTACGCAAATAAGAACCAAAAAAAAATCATTAAATATCGTTTGTTATTGTCTGATATTTTTAGTTAACAAAAATAATGCAATAAAAATCTTACTTTTTTTTGTTGTTGAAACGTAAAGTTTGACATACAAAGTGAATTTTTGTGACAATCTCATAGTTAAGGGTTATTTTCTACCCTATTCTCTTTTCTAAGAGACAAATGACTAGTTATTGAATAACTTTCGATAGAAACAGATAAAGGCCTTTATGCTAAAGATAATTATGGACATATGTTAACATCCATTAATAGTTTCAAAGTAAAATCTGATACAACCAACACATAGAATTCGTTGAGTCGGTTATACTAACATTGAATAATATTCAGACGGATATTTAATAACGGCTATTAACAATCACTCGCTTCCAGAATACATCAGCCTCTCTCTGATTTTCTAATTTAGTAAACTCAATAAACTCAGTCTCACACGGCGAGTCGAAAGCGTGTAGCTCGTGTCGTTTTGGAGTGTTGATGACTGTGATGACTGTTAGTGAGTGTCGGTGACTAGGTTTTGATTGTTAATAGCCGTTATTAAGTATTCATCTCAATATTATTCGATGTTAGTATAACCGATTCAATGAGCTCTATCTGTTGGGTCTATCGGATTTTAATTCGGGACTGTTAGTAGGTGTTAGCGTGCTCATTCATAAAAAACATCTAAGTAAATTGGTGTTTATGACTCATTCGCTGCTGTCCGTCCCGTTCAAGCTGATCCTCTTCCCCTCTTCATTTGGATGTTTTTTAAAAATGAGCATTTCACAATCCCTTTTGATGAAAATCGACTTAAAATAATCAATTTTAGCCTATTTTCGTGAAAAATTGAAAATCACTCAAAAAACGGTTCATAATATTCTGTAATTTAGTTGTTTTACGCGTTGATAACCTTAGTGGTACGATAAATTCGAAGCAAATTTCTCCGATCTATTCTTACCGATTCTAAAGACTTTTTGGAAAAACTTCCAAAGGTTCGATAGATAGAGCCTTTTCGTACTTAGAACTAAACAATCATGCAAAGTAACTAAAATTGATGAAATGTTTTTAGGCGATTTTGAGTGAGCTACGAATTCTTCAATTTTCTACGAAGACAGACTAAAGTATAAAGATAAAAATATTCTAAGAAAGATATTTTCAATTGGCACAAATCTCTGTTGCTATCGAAAGTTATTTCGAAAGAAACTAATCATTCGTCTCTTAATTTTAAAAGGTAATAGTAGCTGCTATAAAAATTGTCTTTTCTCAATCGTTAAATAGATCGATGTGACGAAGGTAGAGAAGCCAGTTAGTAGTAACTTGTTCACTCATAAATACTATTCTGAGTAAACACAAACGTTAATCGTCAGTAATTTGACTAAAATTCGTTTACAAACTAAAACATCTCGTATATGATATGCTAGAATTTTATACATCTCAGTCTATAATGCTCAAAGTACGTAGTTAGAAGAATGGCAAAAATAACTGGTATATATAACAATTACTGTTGCGTAACATTTTAAAGACTGTTCTATTCATAATCAATAGATTTTTCTCGTTTGATCTAATTGCACTGAATTGTTTTTTTTTATTCTCATCCTAAGTTGTTACATCACTTATTGGTGATCGATGAAGTTTATTCTTCTTCACTATTTTGGTCTCTCTAATCAGTCATCCAGTGTGTATTTTTTTTTCTGTAAAAAAAAAATGATGAAATTAGTCCTTTTGTGTGTGTGTGTGTGTGTGTGTGGTGCGTTGTTCCTAAATTATACATATTATCGAACTGGAAAAAAAGAAGAAAAAAAATTCACAGAGCAGAACTAATCATAAATATTATGATTGTTCAACAAATATCGGGCAATTGTTATGCGAGGCAGCACTCTAATCTTGTGTGATTTTAAACGAGCGAGAAGAAAAATGTAAAAATCATTTGCAAACAGTGTTCATCTTCTAACAGTTCATAGTTATTTTTAACATCCTACTATTAAAATTGCAGTGGGAAACATGAGTGATGAGACGGTAAGATATCGTTATTTATATAATCAAATTTTTTTTCTTTCTCAAGAGATCGTTATTTTGTTTTCTTTGATAGAATCAGTTCCGTTTTTCTTATTCATAATTAATTTTTATACAAAAGTTTATATACTAAAATATGTAAATTATCTATATATATATATGAATTGATACGGTCTGATCTGCTAATTATAAAAACAAAGAAATTTATCTATTGATAGGATACTTTATAAATCAATGATATTTTTAACTTGTATTTATTTTATCTGATAATGATTACTTTATAATCGAACACTTATAATTAAAATAAAATAAAATGAGTCAGTTATTCAGCTACGACAAAATATAAATTCCTTAGAGAAACTCCTTAAGTATATCACCGTTTTTTTCTCGAAATATACATGACAACATGTGAATGATGCTGCTGATTTCGTATATTACAGTCATTTTTTTCCCAAACTGCTTTAGAAACTCAATTTTCTAGAAAAAACAGGTTTTTCAGCAAAACAGCAAAAATATTTTCCAGTTAAAATTCATTTCTAATCAGACCAGTTTATAGAACATATCGAGTTACCTATGCAAAAAAAATTTATGACTATCAGACAACGCACCACACACACACACACACACACACAAAAGGACTAATTTCATCATTTTTTTTTTACAGAAAAAAAAATACACACTGGATGACTG